>JAWZYT010005343.1:20000-35000 GCA_034508575.1 Petrolisthes manimaculis
GGTAGTTTGGTCATGGGAGGCGAGAGGTTAGTTAAGAAGGTATACCAGAGTGAGGTAGAGAGGTATATAGGAGTGAGAATGAGGAGGTAGAGAGGTATATGGGAGTGAGAATGAGGTGGTGGAATGGGGTGGAGAGGTATATAGGAGTGAGAATGAGGTGGAGAGGTATATAGGAGTGAGAATGAGGTGGAGAGGTATATAGGAGTGAGAATGAGGCGTCGGGCAATAGAGATAGATAGATTAATTTTTTTTTTTAGTTTATTTCAATATGGGATTAAATAAAACATAGAAAAATCAAGAATATACAATTTATTTCATGTTCGTGACAAATTTATTTATTATTATTATATACAAAGTGAGGTGAGCATGTAATTAAATCAATATAGAATTAATTAAAGACTATGTATGATAATTATGTATAGGTGTGTGTGTGTGTATGTATGTGTGTTTAGAGGCTTCTGATTCCTCCTTATGTATAGGTGTGTGTGTATGTATGTATGTTTGGAGGCTTCTGATTCCTCCTGACTATGCCATGAAACAAACAAACTCCTTCCATATTAGTGTTTGTGTGTGTGTGTGTGTGTGTTAGTTTGGAGAATTCAGTTGCTCCAGATTTACCAACATAAAATAATACTGCATAGACAAAAATTATACAGCGAGTGTGTGTGTGTGTGTATGTATGTATGTATGTATGTTTGTTTGTTTGTTTGTTTGTATGTTTACAATACAAACCGCGAGCTAAAATATTGACTAGTACGCTGGTGTGGTTTGTTATGTATGTGTGTATATATGTATGTGTGTGTGTATGTATAGTAAAAAACAACAACTTCATCTTATTTTGTGTGTATGTATGTGTGTGTATAATGAATGTATGTGTATTAAAACCCCCGTCATCTTATTCTGTGTGTGTGTATGTATAGTAAAAAACAACAACTTCATCTTATTTTGTGTGTATGTATGTGTGTGTATAATGAATGTATGTGTATTAAAACCCCCGTCATCTTATTCTGTGTGTGTGTATGTATAGTAAAAAACAACAACTTCATCTTATTTTGTGTGTATGTATGTGTGTGTGTGTATAATGAATGTACGTGTAGTAAAACCCCCGTCATCTTATTCTGTGTGTGTGTATGTATATGTATGTATGTCTGTATGTATAGTAAAAAAAAACCATCTTATTTTGTGTATGTGTATGTGTAGTAAAACCCCCGTCATTTTATCCTGTGTGTGTGTGTGTATGTATGTATGTATGTATATATAAAGAGGGTTTATTTTTATCACCAAACACACTTAATATTTTTCTATGTGTATTATCACATTTATTATAATTTGTAGATATTTTTGTATATTGTAAATTTTGTAATTGTTCGATAATTAACAATGTATGTATTCACTACTTTGAAAAAATCACTACAATTTCACATTTACTAAAAAAAAAAATTCTTCAAACTGTTAAATACCATAAATTTACAAATATAAGCCACAGAAAATAGATAAATTCACATCAACAGCAATAAAATGAATAATAATAAGGCACATTATATATATATATACACTATAGGTTTGATTTTGTATTTCTCTCATAAGGCCTTTAATAAATAAATAAATTCATACAAATAGTGTTAGTTTATAAAAATTCAGTGTCAAATTGTGCTAACAATTATTTGCATCTGTGTTAACTAATTAAGAATATTATTATATATCCTTCTTAAAAAAATATGTATAATAATTTTAATATGAATAATATATTTTTTTTTACCTTTTCAGATGTTGGGGCTCAAACCATGTGACCTGACCTGACCTTAATCAACACTTAAAAGCAAGATGTTGATCAATAATTATTACAACAACACTCGCTCACTCACTCGCTGGACAATATTTATGAGTAAGTAGTTATATATATTTATTTGTGGGAGAGATATGGACAGACACAGTGAGAGAGAGAGAGGCACACACACACACAGAGATAGATAGATATTACTGTGTTAAAAAAATACTGCACATCAAACTTTATGATAATAAGGCCACACAATGTGATGCTAACATACATACATATACACTCACAAAATATTAATATATCTATCTATCCATAAAAATATTGACTACACAAAAATATGTTACTGTATTTATTTGTTTTGTTGAAGTTCCTCAATGTGTCTGGCCGAGCAGCCCCGAGCTCCTGAGGAAGGCCATGACCTGAACCAGGCTTTCCCACAGTGCCCTCAGAGAGTGTATGTTGTGTGTTTGTGTGTATTGCAGTGTTCAATAATGTGTTTAATAGTACTGTATGGGGTGTTGTGTTACATCCTGGACACACACACATACACAATGGTTCCATCCAGCCTCTTCTGGTATGTGAGAAGGGCCGGGTGGTGGCCACATCACAGCCTGGCCGGGTGGACTCTGTCCTCACGGGGAAGGGAGGATTCAAATGGATGGATGTCAGGAGGTCGTACATGCAGCTGTGAGTTGTTTTTGAGTATTTGGATGGATTGATGAGTGATTGATGTATGGATGTGTTTTTGGAGATTGGTTTGGGGTGAGCAGGGCAGGGTGTAAGAGATGATAGTATTTGTGTGTGGTATCGTGTACTAGGTGTTGTTTTGATGTTCCTTGGCATGTGTGGGTGTTGTGCCGTGTAGTGTAGTGGAGGCTGCAACAAGTGTTTGTGTGCCTCTCATGTTGAGATGATTCTTGATTTTGAGGACTTTGGTTTCATGGTGTAGGTGGTCTGTAGGTGTACAGCCTGTGATTGTCTTTAGGGCTCTGTTCTGTATGGTCTGAAGTGTTTTGTGATGAGTCTCAGTGAGGTTTGAAGCCCAGGCAGGCAGGGTTTGCATAGTCCATCACTGATCGAATATATTGTTTGTATATTGTGATTGTAGATTCTTTGTTGTGGCCAAATGTTGTGCTGGCAAGTGATCTGAGGGCTTTAAGTTTTTGCATGCATTTGTTGTTATATGTATGTATGTATTGTTTGTTATGAATCTATGTACAGCCACAATCAAATAACCACCGACATGTGTGTGTGTATGCGTTGTGAGTGTGTGTATAGTGTATGCATGTGTGTGTATGTAGAGTAACAAGTAAGATATCCTCCTCATATTAAGTGTTATTCTTCGTACACTCTACATACTTCTCCACATCATACTGGAACAACTCTATATCATACTTATAGAGTTGTAATAATCCTTCCATCTGTGTCTTGGTTATCTGACATAGGAATTTGTCGGCCACTTGGTCCGTCGGTTGGTCTTGGGAACGGTTAATTCTCTTTGGCTTGATTACGTCGTTTATACCTGTTTTGGGGGAGGAAGATAAGAGGATTGATTACGTCGTTTATATCTGTTTTTGTGGAGGAAGATAAGAGGGTTGATTATGTCGTTTATACCTGTTTTGGGGAGGAAGATAAAAGGGTTGATTACGTCGTTTATATCTGTTTTTTAGGGGAAGATAAGAGGGTTGATTATGTCGTTTATACCTGTTTTGTGGGAGGGAAGATAAGAGGGTTGATTACGTCGTTTATACCTGTTTTGGGGGAGGGAGATAAGAGGGTTAATTATGTCGTTTATACCTGTTTTGGGGAGGGAGATAAGAGGGTTGATTATGTCGTTTATATCTGTTTTGGGGAGGGAGATAAGAGGGTTGATTATGTCGTTTATATCTGTTTTGTGGAGGGAGATAAAAGGGTTGATTATGTCGTTTATATCTGTTTTGTGGAGGGAGATAAAAGATGTTAATTATGTCGTTTATATCTTTTTCAGGGGGAGATAAAAGATGTTAATTATGTCGTTTATACCTGTTTTGGGGAGGGAGATAAGAGGATTGATTACGTCGTTTATATCTGTTTTTGTGGAGGGAGATAAGAGGGTTGATTATGTCGTTTATATCTGTTTTTGTGGAGGGAGATAACAGGTGTTAATTAATTGTCGTTTATACCTGTTTTGTGGAGGGAGATAAAAGGGTTATAATTATGTCGTTTATATCTTTTTCAGGGGGAGATAACAGGTGTTAATTAATTGTCGTTTATACCAGAAATTGAGGGGTGGTATGCACAAACATTCAGTTTATACGATAGACAAACAACAACACAGTCATTGTATACACTATGGATGTTCTTGTATACACACCTGAATTACAACACCATCGTATATACCATGAATACAGATCTGAATATATTAACAACATACCTGCAGTAAATATAATATAGTTTCCATCTTCTTCCAATGTCTCAACCTGAAATAGCAAAAATAATCAATTATATATATTTTTGTAATTGATTATTTTTATAAAGTAAAGTATAACAGTTTCAATAAAAAAAAAATCTAATTACAGTATTTATATAAAGTAAAGTAAAGTACAGTTTCAATATAAAAAAAAAATATATATTTATATAAAGTAAAGTAAAGTAGTTTCAATATAAAAAAAAAAAAAATATTTATACAAAGTAAAGTACAGTATCAATTAAAAAAAAGTCTAATATCTAAATACTGTACTGTATATATATTTATAAATAAAGTACAGTCGGCTAAAAAGTTTTGTTACCGTCCTTTTAACAGTGTGATGTAATGTTGGTACACCTGACTGCTGAGTGAGGTGTGGTGTGTGTGTGTGTCATATATACTGTACAGTCCGCACCATAAGTTCGCTTCATTTTCACCTACGTACGTATGAGCTGTATTTAAGTTGCAACACAAATTTGAATACAGAAATGACAGATATACGTGTATACTTCAAATGTACTAAATTACACGTGTTGCTAAGATTGAAGAGGTTCAAAATGCAACTATCTGGTCATATTAGCATTATTGAGTACATGAGATGGACGCGAATTTAAGCTGTCGACTGTACACGCTCCTCTCTTTTTATGCGAGTTTGAAATAGTGCGCATCATGAAAAAAATAAAAATAAAGGCAATTTCCACGGATTTTTTAAAATAACAGGAACAAGGAGGCTCCATTTTCAAGTTAAAGTACCATTATTTCTTATGGAAATGTACAATTTACTTTATGCGACCCCTTCAGAAACCTAACCTAACATAAAAAAAAGAGGAGAGTGTACATGAGATGGTCAGGCAAGCAGAGATGACGTTTCACCCAGTGCTACTTTTTCTGGATATTTCAATGGTTATTCTTGTTCTAAAATACTCAAACATATTTCCTTATGTTTATTAATGAATAGTTAAATAATAATAGTTCTTGAACACTCAGGATTTAGTTTAAAATCGGCTAAACTTTTGATAGAAAAAAGTTGTCACTGGTGCAGCCCACATACACTCTCCTCTTTTTTTATGTTAGGTTAGGTTCCTGAAGGGGTCGCATAAAGTGAATTTCGCATAAAGTCAATTGTACATTTCCATAAGAAATAATGGTACTTTAACTTGAAAATGGAGCCTCCTTGTTCCTGTTATTTTAAGAGTTCGTGTAAATTGCATTTATTTAATTTTTTTCATGATACGCACTATTTCAAACTCGCATAAAAAGAGAGGAGCGTGTATTATCAGTGACAAAGACGACAGCCGTCCCGGACGACACGAGGCAACGGCTGTCTAGTCAGTGGAGTACCAACCCTACCGTCCTTACCCATGTTAAAATTAACGTAGGGGTGCTAACAACACTTTTTTGCCGATTGTTCGTGTGCGAGTGTGTGTGAGAGAGAGAGAGAGAGAATTTATGTGTGTGAGAAAATTTGTGTGTGTGTGTGTGAGAGAGAGAGAGAGTTTGAGTGTGTGTGTGTATTACTTACCTTTGCATACACATCATAAGGTACAAGACAAGGTGTACAGAAGGTATGTATGTATGTGTGTGTGAGAGAATTTGTGTGTGTATGTATGTACGTGTGTGTATGTATGTATATGTATGTATATATGTGTGTGTATATATGACTTACCTTTGCATACACATCATAAGGTACAAGACAAGGTGTACAGAAGGTATTAACAGGCGTCCAATGTTCGTCCAGTTTGACACCCTGACGATGCTGATCAACGAGGTATTGAACGAACTGCGGAAACGACGGCACCGTGGTCCTGGGGTGGGTCCTGGCCTTGATCTTGGACCCCGCACCCCCCGCCGCCCCCGCCCCAATGCTGCTGTAGGCGTTGGTCTGTATTCCGGGGCCCAGTTCAGGGTAGCTCTTCAATACGGTGTGATATAGGCGGCTGTAGTAACGATTGCCAGACAGTATCTTATTTCTGGTATAAGTAGAAATATGTTATTATTATTATTATTATTATTATTATTATTATTATGGTATTATGGTATTATTATTATTATTACGGTATTATTATTATTATTATTTTCACGGTATTATTATTATTTTCACGGTATTATTATTATTATTATTTTCACGGTATTATTATTATCACAGTATTATTATTATTATTATTATTATTATCATTTTTTTTTTTTTTTTTTTTTTTTTTATCCCATACAGGCTATTTAAAAGAAAGTGATTATTTTTATTTTTACAAGAAATAATTTTATTTCATTCTGTTTACAAGAAATACCGTAGTAATTATTATATTTATCTTTTGACAAATAATGGTGGTAATCATTACTTGTTAGAAAATAAAATACAATTATCAATTCTTATATAATTATAATCTATGTAAAAAAAGCAGAAAATTATCAATCTGTATATGAAAAAAGAAATAATAGATAAAAATGCAATCCAGCCGAAAAAATGTAAAAAAAAAAAACAGAAAATTGCATAAAAATATAAATAAAAAATGCAATACAACAGAAAATGGTCAATCTATATACACCTGTATGTAAACAAAAATAAAAAAATATAAATAAAAAATCCAATCCAGCAGAAAAATGTAAAAAAGCAGAAAAAAAAAAAAAAAAAAAAAAAAAATATAAATAAAAATACAATCCTGGAGAAAATAGTCCATCTATACGCAAATAGACAATACACGGTAAATACAAAATGCAACCGAACACACACACACAAAAAAAAATAATATATGGTACAGGTAAATACAAAATGCAACCGAACACACACGCACACACAAAAAAAATTAATATATGGTACAGGTAAATACAAAATGAAACCGAACACACACACACACACACACACACAAAAATTAATATATGGTACAGGTAAATACAAAATGAAACCGAACACACACACACACACACACACACAAAAATTAATATATGGTACAGGTAAATACAAAATGAAACCGAACACACACACACACACACACACACAAAAATTAATATATGGTACAGGTAAATACAAAATGAAACCGAACACACACACACACACACACACACAAAAATTAATATATGGTACAGGTAAATACAAAATGAAACCGAACACACACACACACACACACACACAAAAATTAATATATGGTACAGGTAAATACAAAATGAAACCGAACACACACACACACACATAAACCTATACGCAAAAAATTAATACACAGTAAATACAAAATGCAACTGAACACACACACACACATACCTATACGCAGACACACACACACACACACATACCTATACGCAGACACACACACACACACATACCTATACGCACACACACACACACATACCTATACGCAGACACGAGCCGTTCGAGTGGGTGTCGGGCAATCATGAATGTGAGTGGTGGATGAGTGGTGTTGAATAATTCCTGTAACTCACGTACCGACGGTCTGAAAGTAAACAAAAAAAGGAGGTATGTATATATGTATGTAAAAAAAATAAGTACCAGTATGTATGTATGTATGTAAAAAAAAGAAGTACCTGTATATATGTATGTAAAAAAAGAAGTACCAGTATGTATGTATGTATGTAAAAAAAAGAAGTACCAGTATGTATGTATGTAAAAAAAAGATGTATGTATGTAAAAAAAAGAAGTAGGTATGTATGTATGTAAAAAAAGAAGTACCTGTATGTATGTATGTATGTATGTAAAAAAAAGAAGTATGTATGTATATATGTATGTAAAAAAAGAAGTACCTGTATGTATGTATGTAAAAAAAAGAAGTAGGTATGTATATGTATGTATGCAAAAAAAAGAAGTACAGTATGTATGTACCGGTATGTAAAAAAAGAAGTACCTGTATGTATGTATGTAAAAAAAAGAAGTATGTATGTATGTATGTACAGCTGGAGGACGAGGCCAAACGACACAGTTTGATGAACAAGTGACATTCATTTACTAAAGTGAAGATGAGACGGGAAAGCATAAAAGATGACATGGAGAAAAAACTACACTAAAAGTTGTCTGTCTTATTTTAGATATAGCCCTAAATTCAATTATATAGAGACTAATACACATACACTCTCTCTCTCACACACACACACTCTCTCTCTCTCTCTCTCTCACACACACACACACACACACACACACACACACACTCTCTCTCTCTCTCTCACACACACACACACACACACACACACTCTCCCTCCGTCACACACACACACACTCTCCCTCCGTCACACACACACACTCTCTCCCTCCGTCACACACACACACACACACAAAACCCACCTTGGATATCGTTTCCTGGCCAGATTAATAGGTGCTTCTTTGGCTTGCATCAACTCGGTCTCTGTATATCCCGCCAAGAGATTAAAGTTGTATATCCATGTAGATGAAGCCGCCTTGAACACATTACACCAAGCCAGGCCGTGCTGTTTGTTGATGAGGAATTCCCACGCGTTGGGTTGGTTGGTCGACGTTAGTTTGTCAAGGCCGTATTTCCTGCACGTCTGGGGGAGGGGGGAGAGATATGTGTGAGTGTGTGTGTGTGGGAGGGGGAGGGGGGAATGAGAGAGGGAGATGTGTGTGTGTGGAGGGGGGAATGAGAGAGGGAGAATGTGTGAGTGTGTGTGTGTGGAGGGGGGAATAAGAGAGGGAGATGTGTGTGTGTTGTTGTGAGGGAGAGGGAGGGAGAGTGTGTGAGTGTGTGTGTGTGTAATAATAATAATAATTAACTGTTTATTTGCATAGCAGTCAGAGACTGAAAATATACATAGGGGAAAATTACATTAATATTAAGATAGAAGAAAATTGAATGATTAAGATAGTGAAAAAAATTGAATGATAAAGATAGAAGAAAATTGAATGATAAAGATAGAAGAAGAAAATTGAATGATTAAAATAGAGAAGAAAATTGAATGATTAAAATAGTGAAAAATGTTGTACCCTCAGAGACAAACACACACACACACACACACACCTCTTTAACATGTTGCACCCTCAGAGCTAATCGGTCCATATGTTCTCTGGTGACCGTCCATGATTCAGGGAGAGACATATTCTCCACCTGAAAAAAAAATAAAAAAGATAAACAAGACAATGCAGTGTAATACATGGATATGGTTTGTATATGTATAGAGAGTATGTAAGGTGTGGAGTTTGTAAAGAAGGTGTATGTAAGGTGTGGAGTTTGTAAAGAAGGTGTATGTAAGGTGTGGAGTTTGTAAAGAAGGTGTATGGAAGGTGTGGAGTTTGTAAGTGTAAAGAAGGTGTATGTAAGGTGTGGAGTTTGTAAAGAAGGTGTATGTAAGGTGAGGAGTTTGTAAAGAAGGTGTATGTAAGGTGAGGAGTTTGTAAAGAAGGTGTATGTAAGGTGTGGAGTTTGTAAAGAAGGTGTATGTAAGGTGTGGAGTTTGTAAAGAAGGTGTATGTAAGGTGTGGAGTTTGTAAGTGTAATGAAGGTGTATGTAAGGTGAGGAGTTTGTAAAGAAGGTGTATGGAAGTGTAAAGAAGGTGTATGGAAGTGTAAAGAAGGTGTATGGAAGTGAATGAAAGGTGAAGAGTTTATAAAGGTGTATAAATATATGTAATGTACAGTATATATAAGTACAGTATGCATAAATATATGTAATGTATGTATAAATATATGTACAGTATGTATGTATGTAAATAAAAGTACTGTATGTATAAATATATGTAATGTATGTACAGTATATATAAGTACTGTATGTATAAATATATGTAATGTATGTATATATAAGTACAGTATGTATAAATATATGTAATGTATGTATAAATATATGTAATGTATGTATATATAAGTACAGTATGTATGTAAATAAAAGTAATGTATGTATATATAAGTACAGTATGTATAAATAATAATAACAACATGTAAATAATAATAACAACCTCTAAATAACAACCCACCTGTACTCTGGCAGCATAACCCCTCGGTCTTATAACACCTTGTTTAATAAGTTGTTTTTTCCGACAGTTTCGGTCACACTTCGTCCCGGCTGGCTTCACGTGGTTCAGGGAGGCTCGGTGTGATGATGATGATGAGGCTTCATCCAATCGCTTCTTGGCTTCATTCAATTTCTGTTCCCTGGAAATAATAAAATAAATATAATATGGAAATAATAATATTTTTGGTGGCTATGTGTTTGTTGAATTATCAGCTTAAAACAAGCCAAGATTTATGTCTTTGTCAACCTAGACTCTATGGTCTCAAGGCACCTATAGGGTCTGGCTTGTAGGTCCAGTTTAACAACCAATTCAAACCACAAAAGGTTTAACACCTAAATATAATACTACATAAATCTAAGAGGTTGGATCCCAGTATTCCTGCCACTCAGGCCTTGCTATTTAATGGTGGCTGTTACAATGCCTGCTACTACTACTACTACTACTACTACTACTACTACTACTACTACTACCACTACCACTACCACTACTACTACTACTACTACTACTACTTCTACTACTACTACTTCTACTTCTACTTCTACTTCTACTTCTACTTCTACTACTACTGGCTGTTATAAAGGTGGCCTGGTTTCTCTGGGGGACCAATAACCACACCGGATAATACACTCCTCTACTCACACACTAATAATTACAGCAAATTTATTGACAAAACCACATGTAGGATCTTCACCCGGACAACGTCGGGTAGCACTGATAGTACAAAATTAATACAAAATACAAAATAAATACAAAATAAATATAAAATACAAAAATAGGGAATACAAAATAAATAGAAAATACAAATAAAAATTACAAAATAAACAAAATACAAAATAAACACAAAACACAAAATATATACAAAATACAAAATATATACAAAAAAAAAAAATAAATACAAAATACACCCACCTTGTACGTTGTATTTGGCAAGAGGTGTCACACAAGGCTGTACCCGATGTGAGGTTGAATACGGTGTTTATTATTATGGGTGTCGGTGTGAGTGTGTGTGTAACGTTAGTCTCTCCTTCGTTATGTGTGTCCGTTACGTGACCGATGGCTACCAGGTCCTGTAATAATAATAATAATAATAATAATAATAATAATAATAATAATAATAACAGTAGTAATAATAACAGTAATAATAATAATAACAGTAATAATAATAATATAATAATAATAACAGTAATAATAATAATAACAGTAATAATAATAATAACAGTAGTAATAATAACAGTAGTAATAATAATAACAGTAATAATAATAACAGTAATAATAATAATAAAAGTAGTAATAATAATAGTAATAATAATAATAGTAATAATAATACTGTAATAATAATAATAATAATAAAAATATACAATCATAACAAAAATAAATAATATACAAAAATAGTCATGAAAATAATATTAATAATTGTGAAATGTCATGAATAATAATAATAATAATTGTGGTGCTAATTATAGTTTTAAGAATAGTCATACATACATACATATCACAAGGCAAGAATCTCTCATACATACACACATGGAAAAAAACCTCTCTCTCATATACACGGAAATAAACTCTCTCTCTCTCTCACACACACACACACACACACACAAGGAAATAACCTCTCTCTCTCTCTCTCTCTCTCTCACACACAAGGAAATAACCTCTCTCTCTCTCTCTCTCTCTCTCTCACATACAAGGAAATAACCTCTCTCTCTCTCTCTCTCCACATACATACAACTTACCTGAAAAGTAATTCTGGCCACTTTATTATCAGTAGTTGAAATAAATCGATGTATTCTTGTATTTATATTATTAGCTGCTGTATCCCCTCTGTGTATGGTAACAAGTGTGTATAGAAGCAAACATACACACACACACGCAGCCACACACTGCGATTTCAAACGTACACGAAGTCTCATTATTATTATTATTATTATTTGTTTATTTTATTGGGGTTTCATTTTTCTTTACTTCGCGGGTTCCTCACTTCCATTCTCCGGTCGCCATCTTGTTTTGTTTTTATACCACGTGGTCTGTTGGGAAAGTAAATTAATTGAATATATTATTATGTCTGTTATTGTAATTATACTTGAACTAATTTAATTTAACCTGACTTAATTTTAACGTAACCTAACATGACATAATCTAATGTAACTTAACCTAATTTAATATAACCAAACCTAACCTAATTTAATATAACCAAACCTGACCTAATATAATGTAACCTAACCTGACCTAATTTAACCTAACCTAATATAACAAAACCTAACCTAATTTAACATAACCATATCTGACCTAACCTAAAATTTAACATAACCAAAACTAATCTATCCTAATCTGACCTGACCTAAATATACGTAACCAAAACTGACCTTACCTAACCTAACCTAACCAAAACTGACATTACCTAACCTAACCTAACCAAAACTAACATTACCTAATCTAACCTAACCAAAACTAACATTACCTAATCTAACCTGACCTAATTTTACGTAACCAAAATTGACCTGACCTAAATTTACGTAACCAAATTTTACCTGACCTAATCTGACCTGACCTAAATTTACGTAACCCAAATTGACTTGATTTGTTGGAAGAGTAAAGAAAATAAAGTAATAAATGTTGAGAAAGTAAAGAAAATAAAGTGTAAACAAACACACACACACATTCTCTCTCTCTCTCACACACACTCTTTCTTTCTCTCTCTCATACATAGACACACACACACACTCTTTCTCTCTCTCTCTCTCTTATACATAGACACACACACACATTCATTCTCTCTCTCTCTCTCATACACACACACACACACTCTCTCTTTCTCATACACACACACATTCTCTTTCTCTCTTCCTTTGAGTGTGTGTGTGTGTGTGTATGTGTGTGTGTGTGTTCTCTCTCTCTCTCTCTCTCTCTCTCTCTCTCTCTCTCTCTCTCTCTCTCCCCGCACCACTCCCCTAAATTGCACCTTTCAAGTGTAAACACATACATACACACACACATACTATCTCTCTATCTAATTTCACCCTTCCCTCCTTTTCTCTCTTTCTCTCTCCTTCCCTTCTTTCTCTCTCTCCTTCCCTTCTTTCTCTCTCTCTCTCTCCTTTCCTTCCAATATCTCTCTCTCTCCTTTCCTTCTTTCTATCTCTCTCCTTTCCTTCTTTCTCTCTCTCCTTTCTTTCTTTCTATCTCTCTCCTTTCCTTCTTTCTTTCTCTATCTCCTTCCCTTCTTTCTCTCTCTCTCTATCTCCTTTCCTTCTTTCTCTCTCTCTCCTTTCCTTCCAATATCTCCCTCCATACTTTTTCTCTCCAATTTCCCCCTCTTTCTCTCTCTCTCTCTCTCTCGTATGGTCCCCTAGGGTACTTATTTTCCTTGTAACTCAAATTTCTCCTCCCTACCCTCTCTCTCTCTCTCTTCTTCCTTCCCTCCCTCCTCTCTCTCTCTCCAATCTCTCCTTCCTACCCTCTCTCTCTCTCCCTACCCTTCCTCCCCTCCCCCACCCTCCCTCTCTCTCCCTACTACCCCCCTCCCTCCCTCTCTCTCTCCCTTCCTCCCCCACTCCCTCTCTCTTTCACTCTACTCTCTATGTCTGTCTGTCTGTATGTCTGTCTATCACTACACACACACACACACAAACTTCATATCTGTTCAAATTATAATGTCAGTCAAATAACATATATCTCTCTCATCCTGTGTGTGTGTGTGTGTGTGTGTTGTGTGTGTGTTGTGTGTGTGTGTGTGTGTGTTGTGTGTGTGTGTGTGTAATTTCCTACTTCATTTAGTATTACTTTCTCTACTTGTGTGTGTGTGTGTGTGTGTGTGTGTGTGTGTGTGTGTGTGTGTGTGTGTGTGTGTTCAATTATTACTTTCCATGCTTCCCTATAATGACAGTGTATGTGTGTGTGTGTGTGTGTGTGTGTAGCTATGTATGTGTGTATGTATGTATAGCTATGTATGTATGTATGTATGTATAGTAAACATCTGGGCCTTTGAATATACTTCATACAAGCAATTGGTTGGTTAGAGAGAGAGAGAGAGAGAGAGAGAGAGAGAGAGAGAGAGAGAGAGAGAGAGAGAGAGAGAGAGAGAGAGAGAGAGAGAGAGAGAGAGAGACATTTACAGCTGTATTGGAAAGTTATTAAAGAGAGATAATTTTGACACTACTCTTTCTATCTTTCTTTTTAATTGTTTTTTTTAAATATTATCTTTATTAGAGTTAGTAAAATGTGAGTTAGCTTTAATTTTTACACACATTCACTTCCCTGCCACGTCTCTCTCTCTCTCTCTCTCTCTCTCTCTCTCTCTCTCTCTCACACACACACACACATGGCCTACATACAGTACATACCCACACATACACGAACACACATGCAATCATACATACATACATACATACACAAGCACGCATACATACATACATACAAGCACACACACGCACATATACTCACATTCACACACACACACACACATATCCGATTTTATGCCCTCTTTCTGTCACACACACACACACACTTCCCACCCCCTCTCTCTCTCTCTCTACAAACACCCCTTTCTCTCTCTCTCTCTCACACACACACACACACACACACACACACAACCTGATACTTTCACTGTTAGAACACACACACACACACACACACACACACACACACACACACACACACACGGCCCTTCTACCCACCTCATCTTCATTATAATACTTTCTAAACATACATACATACATACACATACACACACACAATCCTAACTCGTTTCATGCATATATATACACACACACACACACACACACACACACAAGAAGCCATTCAAAGATGAGCTTA
>JAWZYT010005343.1:42500-45000 GCA_034508575.1 Petrolisthes manimaculis
CCCTACTCCCACACCTCTTAACCTTCTATTTACTTTCAACTAACCCTAATACCTACTTTAAACTTACTAAAACTTTACTATATAATAAGATAGAGTAGAATTATTTAAGGATTATATATAATTATGTATTTATTTACTTTATAAACACCATAAATTACGAAAGAATTAGAAAATAAAATAAAAATAAATTGGAATGAGGGTTATCTACTTTCAACCCTCTTAAAAAATAATAAATAAAATACAATTATACAACTTTTACTCTTAACACTTACCCTGGGTTTTTATTTAGCTATATTTTGAGTCCTCCATTTTCCTCTTAGTGTCCTATTTTGTGCTGCTGTGAGTTTTCCTTCATGTATAATCAGTAGTAATGAATTGTGGAGACTAGACTACGTACGTCCTCTACCTGCGACGTCCAGATACACACTGAATGAAGAATAGTTGGCAACACCTTTTTATAACGTTCGTAGTTACTCACTATTATTATTTTATTTATTAATTTTATTAGTTTTATTTATTATAATGATATATGATATAAGTAAGATACAGTAAATACACATCTAACATATTTATCACCACCAAAATAAATAAATAAATAAAAATACACACTCAAGTAGAAATATATTTAAGTTCCAAATCCTCCAGAAAAATAATAATTAACAATCCTATCGATTTTTATTCGGCCTTTCTTTTTATCATAATGAAATATGGCATAAATAAGAGACAGTAAATACACATCTAACATATTTATTATCACCACCAAAATAAATAAATAAAATTATACACTCAAGTAGAAATATATTTAAGTTCCGAACCCTCCTAAAAAAAAGTAAACAAACAAGTTGCCAGATTTTCCAGTATTTTAATTTTTCCTTCGAGTTCGACCTTCCTTGGGTAGTTTATTATTAGTTATTTTACCTTTTTTTGTTATTTATTTGTTATTGATGTGTTATTGTTGGATAATATATAGTGGAAGTAGAGGAAAATATAACATAATTGGCTCTAAATAGTTATATAAACATTAATTAATCGGGAAAACTATGAAGTAAAGATAAGAATATAATAATAAACGATTGGTTAATTAATTAATGGCTAAGTTAATTATTATTCGAGAAATAATAACACCTACTTTGACGTATTACTTTTATAACGTTATTACTCAGGCAGAATAATGCCGAGGTAATTATATTATTTTTTATTATTTTCTATTATTTTTAAGAAAGTAAAAATGGATAAGGTGGAATCATGGAGTAATTTTGAGAAC
Source organism: Petrolisthes manimaculis (assembly GCA_034508575.1). NCBI lineage: Eukaryota > Metazoa > Arthropoda > Malacostraca > Decapoda > Porcellanidae > Petrolisthes > Petrolisthes manimaculis. The sequence goes on from JAWZYT010005343.1 coordinate 43,765, forward strand.
ATATGCGTCAATATTGAATGAATTATCGTGTTGAATGAATTATATGGACAGACTACTGAGACCTAACCTGGGCAGACTACCGAGACCTAACCTGGACAGACTACCGGGTCCTAACCTGGACAGACTACTGGGACCTAACCTGGACAGACTACCGAGACCTAACCTGGACAGACTACCGGGACCTAACCTGGACAAAACTACCTAACATAACATAACATAGCCCCTCATAATCTAACCTAACCTAAGGACAGAGAAGTGAGACATAAAGGAAATAGAAGGAAAGGAAGGACAGTAAACACGAAGGAAATAGAGGGAAAGGAAGGACAGTAAACACGAAGGAAACAGAAGGACAGAGAAGTGAGACCGGGATGGGTGAGAAGGGCGTGAGACTCCTGAAGACTCCAGAGCATCATGGGTACAGTCTGGCCTTCAGTCCCTTCAACCCGGACCTCATCGCAGTCGCAACGGCACAGAACTTTGGACTTATGGGTGAGGACTTTGGACTTATGGGGAAGGGTAATATTTCACTTTCAATCAAATAACCATCCACACTGTCCTTCCATCATGCAAGTTAATCAGTATCTTATCAAAATATAATCATACAACAACACACACACACACGCACACGCACACACACGCGCACACACACACACACACACACACACACACACACACACACACACACACACACACACATGTACAGCCACAATCAAATAACCACCAACATTTTCTTTTGTGGCAGTAGGTTGTCTGTAGACAAGTTAAATATACTGTACTGTATAAAACACACCAATCAACATTTCAAGATATATAAATAGCCGAGTATGAAACATTGTCTGCAACACAATTATTGTTTATATGTATCCAAATATCAAGTGTTAAATTTTACATAGTGTTATTACATGTTTATAGACAACAATAATTATAGAAGAAGCTTGTTTAGAGAGAGAAAAAAAAAGAGAGAGAGAGAGAGAGAGATTAGATATTCCACTGACTGTCACTGAGTAAAATATCACAGGACGTGGACAACTGTTTGTATTGTATGGAAAATGTAAAAATTAATCTTTATCCTATTTATTTATTTATATTTTTATTTGCAGGAGGTGGTAGACTGTTTATATTATCAGTGAGTAGTGTGGGTTGTTGATTTATCTATGTACAGTATTTATCTATATTTATCTATGTATTTATGTGTTTGCAGGAGGTGGTAGACTGTTTATATTATCAGAGAGTAGT
>JAWZYT010005343.1:50000-65000 GCA_034508575.1 Petrolisthes manimaculis
CTTAAACTAACCTAACTTGACTTAATCTAACCTAAACTAATCTAACTTGACTTTAACTGTACCTAACCTATCTTAAACTAACCTAACTTTGACTTAATCTAACCTAAACTAATCTAACTTGACTTTAACCGAACTTAACCTATCTTAAACTAACCTAACTTAACTTAAACTAGCCTAACTTGACTTTAACTAACCTAACCTAATCTAACTTGACTTTAACTGTACCTAACCTATCTTAAACTAACCTAACTTGACTTAATCTAACCTAACCTAACCTAACTTGACTTGAACTAACTAAACCTAATCTAACTTGACTTGAACTAACTAAACCTAACCTAAACTAACGAAACCAAACCTAATTTGAACTAACTAAACCTAACCCAACCCAACCAAACCTAACCTAACCTAAATTAAACTAAACTAAACTAAACTAAACTAATCTAATCTAATCTAATCTAATCTAACTTGACTTGAACTAACTAAACCGAACCTAACTTGAACTAACTAAATCTAACCTAACCTAACTCAACCCAATAATAACAATAACAAAAGTTTAGGATATATAGTTGATAATTTATTCATTTATTCCCTCCCAACATATCTTTCCTAAATTCTTTCTCCAAACATATATTTCTTTGCAATTAATTTCCACCTTTACAACCATTCCCTCACAATTAATTTCCCTCTTTACAACCCTTCCTTCACAATTAATTTCCACCTTTACACAACCTTTACATCATAATTAATTTCCCTCTTTACAACCCTTCCTTCACAATTAAATTCCCTCTATACAACCCTTCCTTCACAATTAATTTCCCTCTATACAACCATTCCCTCACCATTTTTCTCCCCCTCAAAAAAAACAGAATTTGGGACTACAAACTAGCATCTCCCCTGGTACACTGCTTCGAGAATCACCGAGAGTTTGTGTACGGTGTGGACTACTCCCCTCACGGCCCACTGCTGGCCGACTGTGCTTGGGATCAGACCGTGGCAGTGTATGACTTCTCTACTGACTCTCCACCAACAATGACACCTCCGCCGCCACCACCGCCTCCTCCTCCTGCGCCATTGACTTGATTTTTGAACTCTTTATACACACACACATATACATTACATTAAAACAACACACACACACACACACATATTCATTAAAACAACACACACACACACACACACATATTCATTAAAACAACACACACACATATTCATTACATATATATTACAACACACACATCCTGCAGTAATTATGGTACTACTTCTTGAAGGAAAACTCTTCATCGCTCAAATCATAATATAATTTTCTAATATGAATTGATCGATAAAGAGCTTAATTTTTTTGACTGTATATCTGTGTGTATATTTTGACTGTATATATTATGTGCTTATATTTTGACTGTGGATATATCTGTGTACAGGCTATGTTTTAAATCTGTGTGTATGTTTTGAATCTGTGTGTATATTTTGACTGTGTATATACTGTATTTGTATATGTACTTATATTTTAACTCGGTGTATATTTTAACTCGGTGTGTATATTTTGATTCTGTGGATATATCTGTGTATAGGCTGTTTTGAATGATTATATTGATAAAATGTAATGAATAATTAAATAAACTGTAATGGGACTTTGAAACATGTAAACAAAATGTAAGGAAAATCTTGTAGACATATAAATAAGAAAATAAAGTTATGCAATAATTATACATATACTATATTAATACAAATACTATGGGAGTAGGGGACAGGCTTTCTACCCACCCCACCCCTATTCCTGAACCCCACAACCCCCCCCCCCCAAGCCTGTCCCTCTATTCCTGAACCCCACAACCCCCCTAAGTATGTCCCCCTATCCCCCCTCCAAGCCTGTCCCCCTATCCCTCCCCCCCTATCCCCACCCCCCAAGCCTGTCCCTCTATTCCTGCACCCCCCAAGCCTGTCCCCCTATCCCCCCACCCCCCTTTAACAACTACTGAAATAGAGAATATAATTACACATCAATGTTTCCAATACATATTTTTATTGCCAACAAATTATTTACTATTACAATGCCATCACCTTCATTATTTATTAATTCTATATTTATGGTTTAAACTATTATTAGCCTTATTAATTAAATATGGTGACATTAGAGGTGGTATACATGAACATTGATGGTGATGATGGTATGGTACACTATGTAAATAAAAGTATTGGAACCATATAATATCCCTTTGACAATGTGATGTTATATTGTTGTTGTTGTTGTTGTTCTTGTTGTTCTCCTGCCCCACAGACCCCTGGTACACTCTGGTCACAGTGTATACAGTATAACAAATGAAAATAAAGGTGTCCTACTTACCTCTTGTTACCTCCATCACCCTCAGTGTATTATGGACATTCAAGTACAGATGACGTCGTTTCACCCAGTGTAATTTTTTCTGGGTTTTTTCACCGTTATTTTTGTTCTAATATTCTCATACACATTTCCTCATGTTTGATAATGAGTAGTTAAATAGTAAGTCCCGTAGTTTTAAAAAATTTGAGGGGCCCTTACTGGAGCTCTATGAACCCTCCAAATAATCCAGGCCACAAAACGCTTCAGTGTTTCGAATAGGGAATCTGTTGCCTGGAGTAGTTTGGAGAATTCATAGAGCTCCAGTAAGGGCCCTCAATTTTTTTTAAACTACGGGTGTAAGAGTTCTTAAACACTCAAAATTTGATATAAAAAAAGTGGTCACTGCCGCGGCCCACATATTATGGACGACACGAGACAATTAACATAGGGTTGGTTACGACGACTCTATTGTTTACCTAAGCAGCCGTCGTACCCGTACCACACCATCGTATACACCACCATTGTTCTTGAATAGGGTCCAAGCTTTACTTTTTAAGGGATGTGGGAATAGGGGGGGGTTTTGGGGGGTGCAGGAGTAGGGAGACAGGCTTGGGGGGGTTTTGGGGGGGGTGCAGGAGTAGGGAGACAGGCTTGGGGGGGGGGTTTGGGGGGTGCAGGAGTAGGGAGACAGGCTTGGAGGGGTTAGTGGGGGGTGCAGGAATAGGGGACAAGCTTTCTACACCCTCCCCCCACCCACCCCAAGCCTGTCCCCCTAATCCCGCACCCCTCAACCCCAAACCTGTCCCCCAATTCTCACCCCCCCTTAAGGAACCTATCAGTGTGTACAAAAATTGGAGGCTTCTGATTCCTTTGGACTATGCCACAAAACAATCTCCTTTTTCTCTTTATCAATATCTTGCAATTATTCTTTCCTTCCTTTTTATCAATCACTGTTTATTCTTCTTTCCTTTTCTTCTTCCTCTTTATCATTCCTTTTATCAATCACTGTTTATTCTTCTCTCCTTCCTCTTTCTCTTTATCAATATCTTTCAATTCTTCTTTCCTCCCTATTCATCCATCACTATTTATTCTTCTTTCCTTTTCCTCTTTCTCTTTATCAATATCTTTCAATTCTTCTTTCCTTCCTTTTATCAATCACTGTTTATTCTTCTCTCCTTCCTCTTTCTCTTTATCAATATCTTGCAATTATCCTTTCCTCCCTATTCATCAATCACTATTTATTCTTCTTTCCTTTTCCTCTTTCTCTTTATCAATATCTTTCAATTCTTCTTTCCTTCCTTTTTATCAATTGCTATTTATTCTTCCCTCTTCCTCTTTATCAATATCTTGCACTTATTCTTTCCTCCCTATTCATCAATCACTATTTATTCTTCTCTCCTTTCTTTTTCTCTTTATCAATATCTTTCAATTATACTTTTCATCAATCATTGTTTATTCGTCTCTTCTTCATCAATCACTATTTATTCTTTTCTTCTTCCTCTTCCTCTTTATCAATCACTATTTATTCTTCTCTTCTTGTTTAGCCTTGCCTTCCTCCTCCTCCTCCTCCTCCTCTTCATCATCATCATCATCGTCATCGTCCGACTCGTCATCGTCGTCGTCGTCGTAATCAAAGTCAACGTCGTCGTCGAACTCGTAGGAGAAGCCGTACCCGGTGGCTCCTCCCTCATCATAGTCGTCCAAGCCAGCCGTGCCTTGTTGACGACCAAACTTGTGTGTACGCGCTGAACAAATAATAGGCACGTAGTTAGTGTTAGTATTATTATTATTATTATTATATCATCATTTTGTTTTATTATTATTAATATTACAGTATTTTATTTTACTATTATTATTATTATTATTATTATATCTTATCATTTTATTTTACAATTATTATTATTATATTATTTTTATTATTATTATTATTATTATTATTTTATTTTACTATTATTATTATTATTATTATTATTATTATTATTATTATTATTATTATTATTATTATATCTTATAATTTTATTTTACAATTATTATTATTATATTATTTTTATTATTATTATTATTATTATTATTTTATTTTACAATTATTATTATTATATTATTTTTATTATTATTATTATTATTTTATTTTACTATTATTATTATTATTATTATTATATTCTTTTTTATTGCATACCTACTTGACATAATAAGTTCCTTTTGTATTTTTATTATTATTATTATATACCGGTATATTTTAATTATTACATTCTTTTTAATTAGATACCGTACTTACTTGACATACTAAGTTCCTTTTTGTATTTTTATTATTATTATTATTATTATTATATATATTTTAATTAGATACTTACTTGACATACTAAGTTCCTTATTGTATTTTTATTATTATTATTATTATTATTAGATATATTTTAATTAGATACTTACTTGACATACTAAGTTCCTTTTTGTATTTTTATTATTATTATATATTTTAATTAGATACTTACTTGACATACTAAGTTTCTTTTTGTATTTTTATTATTATTATTATTATTCTTAGATATATTTTAATTAGATACTTACTTGACATACTAAGTTCCTTGGTTTCCTCCGTTTCAAAGCCACACTTGGGACAGGGCAGCTTCTGTTTACTGTCATACTTGATGCCTTTCCTACGCACATGTTCCTCGCAGTAACAAGTCTTGCAACGAAGGCACGAGTATTGACCGTGACGATTGCATGACAAGCCTGCAACAACAACAATAACAACAATAAATATATCTTGCAACGAAGGCACGAGTATTGACCGTGACGATTGCATGACAAGCCTGCAACAATAACAACAATAATAAATATATCTTGCAACAAAGGCACGAGTATTGACCGTGACGATTGCATGACAAGCCTGCAACAATAACAACAACAATAATAAATATATCTTGCAATGAAGGCACGAGTATTGACTGTGACGATTGCATGACAAGCCTGCAACAATAACAATAACAACAACAATGACGACAGTAAACATATGTTGTTGTATTGTAGAAAGAAATTAATAATGATGTATAAAAATTGAATGCTAGGAATAAAAGAACACTGAAGTAATTAATATATATGTATAGTGGTGATTGTATTAGATTCTGTGTACAGCCACAATCAAATATCCACCAACATAAAAATACTACTACTATTACTACTACTATTACTACTACTTCTACTATTACTACTACTACTACTACTACTTCTACTATTACTACCACTACTACTACTACTATTACTACTACTACTACTACTACTACTACTACTACTACTACTACTATTACTACCACTACTACTTCTACTATTACTACCACTACTACTACTACTATTACTACTACTACTACTACTACTGGATATAATAAAGGCCTTGCATACATTTGAAGGATTCTTGTTCCAGTACTTGACAGGAGGCTTGGTGTTCAAATTGGTCGTCTTCACACAAAAAGTTCTGGCAATAGTGACAACGGAAGATTCTACCCCCGTGACTCCACACCTGTAAATATTAATAACACAATAACACATAACACACCTGTAATACAACACAATAACACCTGTATCATAAGAATTTAATAACACAATAACACACCTGTAATATTAATAACACACTTGTAATATTAATAACACACCTGTAATATAACACAATAACACATAACATATCTTTAATTATAACACAATAACACATAACATACCTTTAATTATAACACAATAACACATAACATACCTTTAATTATAACACAATAACATTTAACACACCTGTACCACAACACAATAACACACCTACAACTACAACTATACATACATTTTTTTATATAATGAAAATAAATTAATAATAACTGTTTTTCCATACTCACGTCTCGTTCACATTCAATACACACAGCGTCCAACAGAGGGCAGGTACAGGCGTGTGTTTGAAGGCATTTACGGGCATGACACACCCACGCCTCACAGAAATCACAGATGGCTCCCTGAAATGCACACACACACACATCAATAAACGGAGAGAGAGAGAGAGAGAGAGAGAGAGAGAGAGAGAGAGAGAGAGAGAGAGAGAGAGAGCCTGTAAAACACACACACACATCAATAAAGAGAGAGAGAGAGCCTGTAAAACACACACACACATCAATAAAGAGAGAGAGACCCTGAAACATACATACACAATAAAACACACACACACACTATAAAGAAAGAGAGAGAGAGCCTGAAACATACACACACACTAAAACACACACACACACACTATAAATGGAGAAAGAGAGAGAGAGACTAAAACACACACACACACACACAATAAAACACACACACATAAATAAAACACACACTCATAAATATATATCACTGTGTTTCTGTATAATTAGAATATCAAAACTACACAAATATATATATATATCATTAAAATAAAAAAAATAATAAAGCATGCATAAATAAATGAATATACAGTACATCCTCACCTTACTACCAATAGAAATTTAAAAATACAAAAAAAGATACAGAAAAAACTGTCCGCAAATGACTTACGACCATTCCCAATACAGTACATAAAAAAAAAAACTACTACAAAAAATTATAAAAAAAAAAAAAAAAAAAAATACAAAAAAATGACAAAAAAAAAAAAACTATACAAAAAAATGACAAAAAAATATATATGTAAATACAAAAAAAAAAAAAAACTATACAAAAAAAAAAAAAAAAAAAAAATTACAGAAAGAACTGTCCGCAAATAACTTACGACCATTCCCATGCCGGTGGTGTAAGTTCCGGCGTGCTTCACCACACAGTCTCCGGTCTTCAACATACACTTCACCTTACCACAGTGAGCACATTGGGGAAGACGTTGAAGAGACTGGCAGAAGTAACAGAAGGCACGGTTCTTCTGGCGACGCTGGCACTTGTCACACTCCTGTTATATGTGTGTGTGTGTGTGTGTGTGTGTGTGTGTGTGTGGGAGGGGAGGGGAAGGGGAAGATAAGGGTGTGTGTGTGTGGGGGGGGGGAGAGAGATATGGGGTTAATATCATAGTGAATTAGTTGTGGCTTAACTTATAATAATAATAATAATTCCTACACTTCTTCTTTTTCACCATTTCCCTCACTTCCTTCCTCCTCCCATCCCTTCCTTCACTTCCCCTCCTCCTCCACCATTTCCCCTTCATTTCCCCTCCTCCTCCACAATTTTCCTCTTCTCCCTCCCTTCCTCCTCCTTCCACTTTCCCTCTCCCTCCCAGTGTTGCCAGATGGAAAAGATATATCACGGCCAGAGATATCTCACGACTAATTTTTTCGGCCAAGTGTATATATTTTAACAGAATAATGTAAGTACAGTACATATGAATGAGCCTCTGGGACATAGATAAAATTACCTTTAACCGTGCACCTATGTTTTTTTATACATACATAGTAATTTGATACTATACATATAACAAACAATGAACAGATAAAAGGGAAAAATATATACTGTAGTGTGCTTACCTTCATTCAAAGTATATCGAAGCAAGTATCGCCTATAATATATAGGTCTACAGTATTTTGGCATTTTACAAAAAAATAAAAAAATCTTCAATTTCTTCACTGGCTTTTTGAACCCCAACAAATTCATTTTATCTTCCCATGATTTGTTATATTTTCTCCCACGTTCATAACTTCCTTTCCTCGATCAACTCTTACCTCATAAATATCGTGTGAATCCTAGAAAATTACACACCTAAGATAATTTAGGTTAATGTCATACATATGTCACGTATGTTACCATGCATAAAGCTAGGATGGAAAAATATTTCATATATATATATTCTGACGGGAGTGAAAATTTGTAGCATATTAATAATGTATCTAAAACTCTCCTCTCTTTTTATGCAAGTTTAAATTATGCGATTTTGAAATAGTGCATATCATGAAAAAAATTAAATAAATGCAATTTACACGAACTCTTAAAATAACAGGAACAAGGAGGCTCCATTTTCAAGTTAAAGTACCATTATTTCTTATGGAAATGTACAATTTACTTTATGCGAAATTCACTTTATGCGACCCCTTCAGGAACCTAACCTAACATAAAAAAAGAGGAGTGTACACCTAATATTAGTTATGGTATTGGTAACTGTGTCTGTGGTACTGGACTGGTTCATCCTCAACACGTACTCACGAAAAGTTACGAGTAATGAGTTAGTGCAGCACCTATTTGTAACCCATGGATATGAATTTGTAAGATATTAACTTGTGTGAGGGATGAAGTCATATCAGAATAAAATACGGCCAGAATTCGGCCAAATCGTTTGGCCATGGGACCTCAATTTATTTATGGCCAGGCATTCTCATACACGGACAAATTTAAGGAATGTGGCTGCAAATACGGCCATGTTGTAACCCTGCTGCCTCTACCACACACTCTCTCTCCACCACCATCCCTCCCTCACCCATCACCATCCACCCCTCTCTCTCACCACTCCCTCCCTCTCTCTCCACAATTTCCCTCTTCTCTCTCCCTTCCTCCTCACCCTCCCTCACCACCATCTACTCCCCCCCATCCATCCATCTAACCCCCATCCCCCCACCACTCTCACTTCCCACCCTCCCTCACCCCTCCCACCTTCCCCCCCACCACTCACCCCTCCCACCTTCCCTCCCCCCCCCATCACCCCCCATCCCCTACCCCCCCACCCACCATGGTAGTGTTACATGGTTGGTCAGCCAGGGGTCGGTTGAGTCGACCTTTCCTCAGTTCCTTCTGCCTCGCCTTCTGTTTCTCGGCCTTCTTCCGCTGTCCTGTCTTCTTCTTAGGCATCTTTACAAACACCTAAAATAATAATAATAATAATAATAATAGTAATAATAATAATAATACCAAATAATGATAATAATACAGTAATAATAATAATAAATAATGATAATAATAGTAATAATGATAATAATACTAATCATAATAATAATAATACAGTAATAATAATAATAATAATAAATAATAATAATAATAATAATAATGATAATAATAATAATCATAATAATAATAATACAGTAATAATAATATTAATACTAAATAATGATAATAATAGTAATAATGATAATAATACAAACCCCTAAAATAATAATAATACAGTAATAATAATAATAATACTAAATAATGATAATAATAGTAATAATGATAATAATACTAATCATCATAATAATAATAATAAAGTAATAATAATAATAATCATAAATAATGATAATAATAGTAATAATGATAATAATAATAATACACTAATAATGATAGGTTAGGTTAGGTTAGGGGCATTTGTAAAGGAAATGCCATACAAGAAAATAGTCTTAGAATAAATACATACATACATACATACATACAAACATTAATAATAGTCTTAGAATGGTATAAATAAGTGGGTAATGAAGGTAGAATAACCAATACGTAATAACGGTAATTCATTCAATATTGACCGTAATTCTTTCAATACATACAGTACTAAGAAAAATATAATATGGTAAAAGTGCCAAATTGGAACTCTCTGTATAATATATATTTTACTATTCTTACCCACTATTTTGGACAATTCTAACATACTTTTATTCTATGGTTTTTCTTCCTCAAATGCCCCGTTTTCGAGATATGCCCCGTTTACAAACATAATTTGGAAACTAGTCTGACCTGACCTGACCTGACATGACCTAGACCACAGCAGACTACCTGGACCTAACCTGGGCAGACTACCCGGACCTAACCTGTACAGACTACCGGGACCTAACCTGTACAGAGTACTGGGACCTAACCTGGGCAGACTACCGGGACCTAACCTGTACAGACTACTGGGACCTAACCTGTACAGACTACCGGGACCTAACCTGGACAGACTACTGGGACCTAACCTGTACAGAGTACTGGGACCTAACCTGTACAGACTACCGGGACCTAACCTGGACAGACTACTGGGACCTAACCTGTACAGACTACCGGGACCTAACCTGGACAGACTACTGGGACCTAACCTGGACAGACTACTGGGACCTAACCTGGACAGACTACTGGGACCTAACCTGGACAGACTACCGGGACCTAACCTGGACAGACTACTGGGACCTAACCTGGGCAGACTACCGGGACCTAACCTGTACAGACTACTGGGTAATGATAGTAAAATATCTATTATATATATTATATCTATTATCTATTATATCTATTATATTATATTATATCTACTATCTATTATATCTATTATATTATATTTATTATCTATTATATCTATTATATTATATTATATCTATTATATTATACTATTATAATAATGAATATATCGTAATAAAAAGATAATTATCATAATATTCTAAGTTTCTTAAAATTATTGTATAATAATAATAATAATAATAATAAATAATGGAGACGTCAACCAAGATCATAATAATTACAGGATTATAGATAAAAAATAAAATACCGTAATATATATATATACAAAAAAGCAAATTAATTAAATAAAAATGACAATACACGGTAGTTTTCAAATATATATAATAAATATATAAACAAATAAATAAATCTTCAATAATAAATATATAAACAAATAAATAAATAAATCTTCAATAATCACATTTATCACACAACAAATTATATATAAACATTATTTCTTACATAATAATAATAATAATAATAATAATAATACTTACTTATTGTTGTTGTGGTCTGATGACAATGAATCAGTGTTGCCAACCACGTGTGTTTCAAGAAATTTCAGTGTTGCCAGCCACGTGTGTATCAAGACATTTCAGTGTTGCCAGCCACGTGGGTTTCCAAAAATTTCCCCAACATTATTTATTAAACATTAGAATTTCCCTTTATTTTTACCTTAAAAATAAATTATCTGTTTATTTAACTTTTTTATCCCTGCTGACAGAATTTCCCTTTTTACCTTAAAAATAACAACAAAACAAACTTAGTAGGCTAAAAGTTATTTCCTCGTACTGAAGTAAATATTAGATTAGATTAGACTTTAATTTTATAATAAGGCAAAGTTGACATGTATCATTTTTGCTGCGAAATAAGGGTAATTTAAAGTATAATAGTTGTTGTTGCCATCAAAGGTAATTTTCATACACCATCAGTTCTTCTTTGTAAGTTGTATGTACATGTTCATATACTGATCATACATAGCTTTCATTTGTCAATTTGTAATAATTATAAACACTAAAATTACGTATCACTAATGTAGAGTAGGTCACGTGCTTACTTTATCCTCATATCAACATATATTTTAGTATCTAAGGTAATATAGCCCTATCTATGGAAATTTCACACAGTTTCAGTAATGCATACTACAAAGTAAATATTAGATTAGATTAGACTTTAATTTTATAATAAACTAGAGTCTTCATTAGTGATCAAATCAGAAACTACCGAACTACCAGTGTAGCCAGCAGGATAACCATTAGACCAATTAGACCCTTGTGGTGGGTTGGCCAAGGACACCTAAAAAAAAAAAACTTATAACCGTTGGATTTGAACCCTTCGCTATTGCCATTCTACTCGTGGCCTCCGTGACGTGAGGATCACACACCGCTCATTCGTGATTTAGATTTAAAGAAACCAGTGCTTTCAATATATATATATATATATATATATATATATATATATATATATATATATATATATATACTCTAGGTATTTTTACAGTAAACCTGGGTTCAGTAAAACGTATATATTAGTATGTTTTACCACTAATTAGGACCATTCTAAGACTATTTTCTTCAATGGCGTTTCTCTCGGAAATGCCCCGTTTTCGAGATATGCCCAGTTTTCATACCCTATACAAACTTGGGGGAGAGCCTTGGAATACAGGGTTTTGGGTGGGAGAAAACACTATCAGTGTTGCAAATGTTGTAATATTCACGCCACTTGTGGCTGTATTGGCTATATTTTGTTTTGGGAATACTGTGTTTGAGCATCCTGTATCCATCTATGTTACTGGATATTTACCCGGTAACTACTTCTATTTGTTATACCGGTTGTATGCCCAGGTTAGGCCCGGTAGTTAGCCCAGGTTAGGTCCCGGTAGTCTGTCGTGGTCTAGGTTAGGTTAGGTTAGGTCAGGTTAGGTAATACTAATTCCCAAAATAACCATTTGATTTGAATATCTAGCCCAACCCAAGCCAACACGTGTTGTAATGCTGCTGTTTGGGCTATAATTGTATTTTATTGTATCGGTCTCGAAAACTTTGTTATTTCGCTTTTATTTCCGGTTTCAAGTGTTTATTTAAAACAATTACATATTATAAAGGCAACGCCATAGTGTACAGCATGTTTTCTCCCACCCAAAACCCCGGATTCCCAGGCTCTCCCCCAAGTTTGTATGGGGTATGAAAACTGGGCATATCTCGAAAACGGGGCATTTCCGAGAGAAACACCATGGAAGAAAATAGTCTTAGAATGGTCCTAATTAGTGGTAAAACATACTAATATATACGTTTTACTGTATACGTTTTTTTCTTGTAATAATTATCTTTTTTTTTCAATTATTATTTTTTCATTTATTAATTATTTATTTGATTTATTATTTTTTTTCGTCGTCGTCGTCGTCGCTGGCGCCGCCGCCGCCGCTGCCACCGCCGCCACCCCGCCACCGCCGTCGCCGCCGCCGCCGCCCCCGCCGCTGCCGTTTATTTCAAATTTTCAAAATTCACAGAGCCAAAAGAGCCATTTGGCTCCTAAGCGAGAGCCGGCTCTTATCGTTCACTGCAAAGAGCCGGATCGTTCACGAACGACCCATCACTACAGTCAGTGAGTCAGTGTCACTCAGTGACTACAGTCAGTGCGTTTCTATCCGTGAGAGGGAGAGGGTGTGCGCCGCCGAGCTCTGACCCCACAATCCACGCGGCTCGTTCCCCATCACCCTTTGACCTTAGTTGACCCACTCCCAGTGTTTTGATAATAAGTGATGGCAGGAGTGTGGTGTGGTGGTGGTCAGGGAAGGTGCTAAGCGAGCGGCTAGTGCAACATAACCCACATTTACGAGAAAGTGATGTGAAAATTCGGTCGGTGTCTCGTGTGTGTGTGTGTGTATGTATGTATGTATGTGTGTTTTCCCAGTCTATATATATAGTTATTTTTATTTCTATGGATAATTTTTTTTTTTTTTTTTGTGGGGGGGGATAGAATAAATGTCAACACCAATTTTGAATTCCTAAACAGAACTGAAAATAACATACTTGTAAAATATCACGTAACGTAATGTATAAATAATAATAATAATAATAATAATAATAATAATAAAATAATAATAATAGTAATAATAATAATAATATTAATAAAAAAAATAAATAATAATAATAATAATAAAAGGTTAATAATAATAAAATAATAATAATTAAAAGAATAATAATAATAATAATTAAAAGAATAATAATAATAATAATCAAATAATAATAATTAAGGGACCATAATAAACACACACACATACACACCTATATGGAAGGAACTTATGGGGGTGCGGGAATAGGGGGACAGGCTTGGGGGTGGGTGGGTAGGGGGGTGCGGGAGTAAGGGATAGGCTTGTGGGGTGCGGGAATAGGGGGACAGGCTTTGGGGGGGGGGGGGGTAGAAAGCTTGCCCCCCCTATTCCCACACCCCACCTAGCCTGTCC
Organism: Petrolisthes manimaculis; assembly: GCA_034508575.1. Lineage (NCBI taxonomy): Eukaryota > Metazoa > Arthropoda > Malacostraca > Decapoda > Porcellanidae > Petrolisthes > Petrolisthes manimaculis. The sequence continues at coordinate 63,950 of JAWZYT010005343.1, forward strand.
CCAACTCACGCACCCTCCCAAGCCTGTCCCCCCCCCAAGCCTGTCCCCGTATTCCCACACCCCCTTAATTATCATAAATCACAGGGTAATAATAATAATGGTAATAATAAAATAGTCTAGGCCTAATTTATATATAATTATGTGTGTTTCAGCAGAAAAAAGTTAATTTCAACCCAAACATTTTCTGAGATGTATAGAAATTATTAAACACGGAAGCTGAGAGATGCTATTTCATCTCCACGCGTTGTGTACAGGTATGTAATGTATGTATGTATGTATGTATTTGTGTGTATCTGTGTATGTATGTATGTATGTATTTGTGTGTATCTGTGTATGTGTGTTAATTATTGTATACTTTTGTTGTTATTGCGTGCTGGGTTTTTTTCTATCTTCTTTACAGGTATCTATGTATGTATTTGTGTGTATCTGTGTATGTATGTTAATTATTGTATACTTTTGATGTTAAATATTGTGAAAGAATTATCGTTATTACGTGTTGTTTTTCTATCTTCGTTACCCATTTATTTATTAGACATTTTTATAAACACTATTTTCTTCTATGGTATTTCCTCTGCAAAATACTGCCTGGGTCTTAGCCGGATCTGGCAACACTTTTCTCTTATACAAAATTCTACATATTTCATTTTCATATAGTCTACACATTTCTGTATAATTCATTTTCATATACATAATTTTATATATATATATATATATATATATATATATATATATATATATATATATATATTTTTTTTTTTTTTTTATTTCCATGTATTTAATTCAATTAATATTTTTCTTTTGGTAATTTTTATATATATATTTTTTTATTTCCATGTATTTAATTCAATTAATATTTTTCTTTTGGTCATTTTTATATATATATTTTTTATTTCCATGTATTTAATTCAATTAATATTTTTCTTTTTGGTGTGTATGTTAAGGAAGAGAGAGAGAGAGAGAGAGAGAGAGAGAGAGATGGTGGGGGAACACACATACACACACACTTTAATATACACACGCACGCGTTGACTGGAACACACACACACACACA
>JAWZYT010005343.1:67500-77500 GCA_034508575.1 Petrolisthes manimaculis
TTCCTTCCATCCCTCCCTCCCTCCCTCCCTCCTTATCTCTCCCTCCCTCCTTTCCTTCCCCCTCCCCTTCCTTCCTTCCCTCCCTCCCTTCCTCCCTTACCATCCCACCCCCCCTCCCCTTCTTTCCTTCCCCCCTCCATCCCCTCTCCCCCTTTCCATCCCCTCCCCCATTTCCTTCCATCCCTACTCCCTTCCTTCAATCCCCACCTTTCCTTCATATTATTATCACTCCTTATCTCTTAATTATCATCTTCCTTCCTTACCTATTAATTAATTTGAGAGAGAGAGAGAGAGAGAGAGAGAGAGAGAGAGAGAGAGAGAGAGAGAGAGAGAGAGAGAGGGGTTGAATCTCCAATCTTCATATTTTCCTCTCTCTCTCTCTCTCTCTCTCTCTCTCTCTCTCTCTCTCTCTCTCTCTGGAAGGAAAGGATGTGGAGTGTACTTTCCACTTTCTCTACACACACACACATACATACATACATACACATAAATATACACACACATATACACACACATAGGCTATATATACACATACATACACACACACAATTATACATACACACACACATAGGCTATATATGCACACACACAATTATACATACACACACATACACACACATATACACATACTTACACAAACAAACACGTACACACACATATACACACATACTTACACAATCACAAACAAACAAATAAACACATATTTAGTTATACACACACACACACACATACACACACACACAGGCCACATGAGGAGACATAACTATAATATCCTTCTTTCACTAATCTCTCTCTCTCTCTCTCTCTCTCTCTCTCTCTCTCTCTCTCTCTCTCTCTCTCTCTCTCTCTCTCTCTCTCTCTCTCTCTCAAGGACCCTGTGATCGTTTATGTGTGTGTAATAATAATAATAATAATGATAATAATGATAATAATGATAACAATAATAATAATAATGATAACAATAATGATGACAATAATAATAATAATATCAATAATAATAATGATAAAAATACTACTAATAATAACAACAATAATAATAACAATAATTATAATGATAAAAATAATAATAATAATAACAATAATAATCGCAGCAATAATAATAATAACAATAATAGTAATGATAAAAATAATGATAATAATAATAGGAATAATAATAAAAATAATAACAATAAAAATAATAACAACAATAATAATAATAATAATAATAATAATAATGGTGGTAGTGGTTTGTTGTTGTTGTTGTTGTTGTTGCTTGGAATAATTTGGAGGAATCAGTTGCTCCAGATTTATTTTTTTGTATTTTTTTGTATTAATTGTATTCCTTATTTTGTATTTATTTGTATAATTTATTTTGTATTTTTTGTATTTATTTGTAGTTCTCATTTTGTATTTATTTGTATTTTTTCTCGTCTGTATTAATTTTGTACCTGTATTCATTTGTATTCCATATTTTGTATTCATTCATATTTATGTATTATTACGTATTCCTTTTTCGTTTGTATTCTCTTTGTATTTTTTGTATTCGTGAGTGTGGATGGGTTGGGAATGTCGCGTTCAAATTACTGCTATTACTATTACTATTAAAATTACTATTAAAATTACTACTATTACTATTAAAATTACTATTACTACTACTAAAATTACTACTATTAAAATTACTACTATTACTATTATTAAAATTACTACTATTACTACTATTAAAATTACTACTATTACTACTATTAAAATTACTATTATTACTACTATTACTATTAAAATTACTACTAATATTACTATTAAACTATTAGGGTACTATTAAAACTACTACTATTACTACTGTTACTATTAAAATTACTATTACTATTATTACTACTATCACTACTATTACTACTTTGAGAATAGCAAGGAAAGGAGATGAAATAACGAAGGAAGGAAGTAAGAGAGAAAAGAAGATAGGAAGAAAGAAAGAGAGTAAATTGAGAAAGTAGGAAGGAAGGAAGAAAGGGAGAGAGAAATTGGAATAAATAGGAAGGAGGAAGGGAAGGGAGGGGAGAGGGAGTAGGGAGAGGGGGAGGGAGGAGTAGGGAAGGGAGGGAAAGAGGGAGAAGGGGAAGGAAGGAGTAGGAAGAGTGGGGGGAGGAGTAGGGAGGGGTAGGGTGGAGTAGGGGGGAGTAAGGGAGTGGTAGGGTAGGGAAGGATGGAGGGGTAGGGAGTAGGGGAGGGGGGTAGTAGGGAGTAGGGGAGGGTGTGGGGGGGAAATGGGGGGGTAACCAGACCTGAGATGAGCTTATAGGAACTTACTCCACTGTCTGTATGTAGGTCAGCAACGTCTCTCTCTCTCTCTCTCTCTCTCTCTCTCTCTTTAATGTTTTACTTTTCCTCTCACTCTCACAACACACACACACACACACACACACACATACACACACACCTAAATAACCTCTTACATTCACTACACACACACACACACACATACACACACACCTAAATAACCTCTTACATTCACTACACACACACACACACACACACACACACACACACCTAAATATCAACTTGCATTCAACACACACACACACACACAAACACACACACACTAACACACACACCTAAATATCAACTTGCTTCAACACACACACACACACACACATAATATTACTCTCACTCGCACACACACACACACACACACACACAATACTGCTCTCACTCTCACACACAACTAAAAATATCCTCTTACACACACACACACACACAAACGTATTACACATATTTTGGTAACACACACACACACACACACACACACACAATTCAATCCCATTATCTTTTTTATTTTGAATTGGTAAAGAGGTCAGTGTGTGTGTGTGTGTGTGCGTGTGTGTAAACGAGTAAAATATAATTGTGTGTATGTGTGTGTGTGTAAAAAAAAGAGTAGGCTAAAGTAAAATTGTGTGTGTGTGTGTGTGTAAAAGAGTAAAATAAACTCTGTGTGTGTAAAATAGTAAAATATAAGTATGCATGTGTGTGTGTAAATGAGTAAAATATAACTGTGTGTAAGTGTATGTGTGTGTGTGTGTGTGTGTAACCGGTTTCCCTTCACAATTACTACCTGGCCTACCTTACACACCAAACTACCTTCACCAACTGACCTCACACACACACACACACACACACACACACACACACAGTCATAATAAAAAGTTGCCATTTACTCTTTACGAGGTAGGTCAATGGAAGTCTTATATACACGTGTTGGTGTAATAGATTAAAACACACACACACACACACACACACACACACACACAGAGATAGATAGAAAGGTAGATTACACACACACACACACACACACACACAGATAGATAGAATAGTAGATTACACACACACACACACACACAGATAGAAAGGTAGATTACACACACACACACACACAGATAGATAGAATAGTAGATTACACACACACACACACACATACATACACACACACATATACATACATACATACATATACATAAATACATACCTACACACACGCACACATACACACATACACACACGCACAAATACATACACACATACATACACACACACACATACACACACATAGGGTACGTTCGATGCTAATACAAACACACAGACAGACAGAGAAAGGTAGACAACACACAGACAGACAGACAGACAGGATATGGAACACACACACACAGACAGGATACGTTTGATGCTAATATAAAACACACAGAAAGGTAGACGACACACACACACACACATACAGGCAGGATATGGTACACACACACACACACAAAATATGGTACACACACACACACACACAGAATATGGTACACACACACACACACAGAATATGGTACACACACACACACACAGAATATGGTACACACACACACACACAGAATATGGTACACACACACACACACAGAATATGGTACACACACACACACACAGAATATGGTACACACACACACACACAGAATATGGTACACACACACACACACAGAATATGGTACACACACACACACACAGAATATGGTACACACACACACACACAGAATATGGTACACACACACACACACACACAGAATAAGTTACACACACACACAGAATATGGTACACACACACACAGAATATGGTACACACACACACACAGAATAACTTACACACACACACACACACACACACAGAATATGGTACACACACACACACACACAGAATATGGTACACACACACACACACACACACAGAATATGGTACACACACACACACACACACATCCATTAACAGTTATGTGGTTATATCATCCGTTAATTATTTTACAGTTTAAACTCTCTCCCTCTCTCTCTCTCTCTCTCTCTCTCTCTCTCTCTCTCTCTCTCTCTCTGTGTGTGTGTGTGTGTGTGTGTGTGTGTGTGTGTTGGTTGTAAAAAACTATCTACTAAAACTCTATTTGGTAACTTTATCAACATTCGGACATAATATTTGTTGTTGTTGTTGTTGTTGTTTTGAAAATCACAATTGGATGTTTTCGTACACAGCCCAGAGAGGAGAGAGTTGCCAGATACTCTATATATATAATTATACCCAAACACACACACACACACACACACTCATATTTTACCTTTCACACACACACACATACACACACACACACACACACACACACAGTCATAGTTTACCTTTTACACACACACATACAGTCATACTTTACCCTATTACACACACACACACACACACACAGTCATACTTTACCTTTTACACACACACACAGTCATTATTTACCCTATTACACACACACACACACACAGTCATACTTTACCTTTTACACACACAGTCATTATTTACCCTATTACACACACACACACACACACACACACACACCTATATGGAAGGAGTGTGTGTGTGTGTTTCGTGGCATAGTCAGGAGGAATCAGAAGCCTCCAATTATCATACACAATCACAAAATACTTCACCAAACACACACACATACATACGTACATATATCTACACACACACACACACATACATACATACATGCATCGAGTTTTAAGACGGTCATTCTTTTTTGTTACATTGGAGTGCCTTGATTCCTCCAAAGTATGCCAGGAAACAACAGCACCTGAAAAAATATCTTGAGCGGGAAGGCGAGAAAATAAAAAAAATAATTATTTGTTGACATTTAGTTTTCGGGAAAAATGTGGCGGGAAATCTCGAGCATAATATTAATTTTCGGCGGGAAAAATTGGCGGGAAATCTCGAGCATAATATTAATTTTTGGCGGGAAAAAATTGGCGGGAAATCTCGAGCATAATATTAATTTTTGGCGCGAAAAAATTGGCGGGAAATCTCGAGCATAATATTAATTTTTGGCGCGAAAAATTTGGCGGGAAATCTCGAGCATAATATTAAATTTTGGCAGGAAATCTTGAGCGGTGATGGCGGGAAAATGACATCGGTTAGTTACAGTTATAATAAATAATGTTGTATTTATTTGTTGACATTTAATTTTGTTCGGGAAAAAATCGGCGGGAAATCTCGATCGAGCATAATATTTATTTTTTTGGCGGGAAATCTTGAGCGGTGATGGCGGGAAAATGACATCGGTTAGTTACAGTTATAATAATAAATACAACAACGGTACCCAACATTACTCAGTTACTCCCACGCTGTCATCAGGAGCGGTTGTTGTTGTTGTTGTATCCTCCCTATAGTAAACAGTTAGATGGATGGATGTGTGTGTGTGTGTGTATGTACGTATGTATGTATGTGTGTGTGTGTGTGTTTGGGTATAATTAATTATATATATATATATATATATATATATATATATATATATATATATATATATATATATATATATATATATATATATATATATATATATCTGGCAACTCAAAACAACAACAACAACAAATATTATATCCAAATAGGGTTATGTTAGATAGTTTTTTTTACAACCAACACACACACACACACACACAATCATACTTTACACTATTACACACACACACACAAACCCCTCCCCCTCCCCCTCCCTAACACACACACACACACACAAACCCCTCCCCCTCCCCCTCCCTAACACACACACACATACACACACACAACCCCCTCACCCCTCACCTCACCCCAAGTCCCCAACACACACACACACACACACACACATACAACTAGGCCTATTTTATGTTATCGTGGGGGTGGGGGGTTGGGGGGGTGATATCCAGAGGGGGCATACAAGGATGTAAACAGTGGCCTCATTTCCTTAACTGTTTTTTTCTGTGTGTTTGTGTGTTTGTTTCTGTGTGTGTGTGTTTCTGTGTGTTTGTTTCTGTGTGTGTGTGTGTGTGTTTGTTTCTCTGTGTGTGTGTGTGTTTGTTTGTTTCTGTGTTTGTGTGTTTGTTTGTGTGTGTGTGTGTGTTTGTTTGTACGTTGTTTTTCTTTATAATTTAGTGTAATTTATATATTGATTATTATAAGTTATTTGTGATGTTAGTAATGATAGTTTAGGTTAATAATAATAATAAAGTTTACTATTATTATTATTATTATTATTACTATTACTATTACTACTACTACTACTACTACTACTACTACTACTACTACTACTACTACTACTACTACTACTACTACTATTACTACTACTACTAAAGTAAGAGATACTAATATTATTGCTGTGTGTGTGTGTGTGTGTGTGTGTGTGTGTGTAAAACAATAAATGTGTTGAATAATGATGTATGTGTATATATCTGACCTGAATATTTACCTGTGTGTGTGTGTGTGTGTGTGTGTGTGTTTATGGTAATGAGAGTTTAATAACTTTAATGAAATATAATTACAGGAAAGAAAGAGAAAGAGAGAGAGAGAGAGAAAGAGAGTGTGTGAGTGAGAAAGAGAGAGAGTGTGTGAGAAAGAGAGTGTGTGTGAGAAAGAAATAGAGAGAGTGTGTGGGAGAGAGAAAGAGTGTGTGTGTGAGAGAGAGAGAGAGTGTGTGTATGAGAGAAAGAGTGTGTGTGTGAGAGAGAAAGAGAGAGTGTGTGAGAGAAAAAGAGAGTATGTGTATGTGTGAAAGAGAAAGAGAGATGATTATTTTTGTTATTATTGTTATTATAGTTATTGTTTTTATTGTTATTGTTATTATTGTTATTGTTATTATTGTTATTATAGTTATTGTTATTGTTTTTATTGTTATTGTTATTATAGTTATTGTTATTGTTGTTTTTATTATATTTATTGTTATTGTTTTTATTATTATAGTTATTGTTATTATTGTTTTGTTAATTGTAGTGTCTGACTTGGCAACACTGTATAGAGGAGAATGTGGCAACAGTGTATAACATCACCCAAACTTTCTACTTCATGGCCTCCTCTCTCTCTCTCTCTCTCTCTCTCTCTCTCTCTCTCTCTCTCTCTCTCTCTCAATTTTGTGTCACTCTTTTAATGTGTATTTTCTTTCCCGCGCAATTTCTTTCTCTCTCTTTCTCTCTCTCCCTCTCTCTCCCTCTCTCTCTCTCTCTCTCTCTCTCACACACACACACACACACACACACACACACACACACACACACACACACACACACACTCCTCTCTCTCTCTCATAATATTTTTTTCAAAGCATATAATATAGTCCTCTCTCTCTCTCTCTCTCTCTCTCTCTCTCTCTCTCTCTCATGCGTCCTTTCTTTCCTGCTCTCTCTCTCTCTCTCTCTCTCTCTCTCTCATGCGTCCTTTCTTTCCTGCTCTCTCTCTCTCTCTCTCTCTCTCTCTCTCTCTCTCTCTCTCCATATCTTATTTACAGAGAGATTTCCCTACTTCCGTGACATACATACAGACAGACAGACAGGCATAGAATAGAATGTTTGTTTACACACTATTGTCGCTGTGTGTGTGTGTGTGTGTGAAGCTCCTCAGATAAATTCTCTCTCTCTCTCTCTCTCTCTCTCTCTCTCTCTCTCTTAATTTTCCATCAATCTCCATTCTTGAGAGAGATAGAATAAAATGATAACAGACAGAGAGAGAGAGAAAGAAGAAAATGATAATAGAGAGAAAAAAATAATTTTTAATTGCTGTATATTAGTGTTGTGAACATTGGTGTGGTATAGCGCCAGAAAAAGGTGATAGAGATAAAAGTGTGACAACAAGGAGAGAGAGAGAGATAAAGGTGTGACAACAAACAGGAAGGAAATGAAAAGAAAAAAGGGAACAGTTGAAGAACTGAAAGATGGCAACCATTTAGTCTGCTCTCTCACTGGTGACCTTCCTAGCATGGGAAACCCTCTCTCCCCGATATCAGGGCAGAGCAGGAGCCGGAGCCCCCTCTAGTCTAGCTCACCAGGTCTCAGAGACACACAAGCCCCCCACCACGTCAAGGCAGTTCCCGTTAGAGGAGTCTCCGTTCTTGAGAGAGAGAGAGAGAGAAAGAAGAAAATGATAACACAGAGAGAGAGAGACTAATAACAGAGAAAGAAAGAAGAAAATTATAACACAAAGAGAGAGAGAGAGAGAGAGAGAGAGAGAGAGAGAGAGAGAGATAGAGAGAGAGAATCTGTCACACTCCCTGTCTCAATTCGTTGCTTCACTTCCTTCTTGCTGTCATAATCACTCGTGTGTGTGTGTGTGTGTGTGTTAGCGGTGAGAGAGAGAGAGAGAGATTTTGTCATGTGTGTGTGTGGAGAGAGAGAGAGAGAGAGAGATTTTGTCATGTGTGTGTGTGGAGAGAGAGATAGAGAGAGAGAGAGAGAGAGAGAGAGATTTTGTCGTGTGTGTGTGAAGAGAGTTGTGAAAGAGAGAGAGAGAGAGAGAGAGAGAGAGATTTTGTCGTGTGTGTGAAGAGAGTTGTGAAAAAGAAAGAGAGAGAGAGAGAGAGAGAGAGAGAGAGAGAGAGAGAGATTTTCAAGTGTAATAATAATAATGAACTATTGTGTTTATTAAATGTTATTATTATTATTATTAAATTACACTAAAACAATAATGATAAAAATGGGAATAAAAACAAATGAAAACAAATATAAAAAACAACAACAACAATATATGGGGAAAAATACATAATATACATACATATACTTTATACACATATATACACACACACATACATATATGAGGAAATACACAGAGGTTTAAAATATATGTTTTTGTGTGTGTATGTGTGTGTGTGATTGTGTTTGTGTGTGTGTTTGTTTGTGTGTATGTGTGTGTGTGCATTTTGTGTGTATGTAGATTTCTAAGTACTGTATGTATGTATGTATGTATGTTCTATCACTTTCCATCGTTACCCCTCACTACACACACACTCACACACACACACACACACAAGCTGAGAGAGAGAGAAAGAGGGAAGGGAATGGGATAATATTTGTGGTTAGAGAGAGAGAGAGAAAGAGAGAGAGAGAGAGAGAAAGGGGGAAGGGATGGGATAATATTTGTGGTTATAAATGGTAAATGATTTTTTTTTTTACCTTCTGTCATTATTGCTTGAAGGGAAAGTAGGAAGGGAAGGGAGAGAAGGGAGGGATGGAGGAAAAGTAGGAAGGGAAGGGAGAGAAGGGAGGGATGGAGGGAAAGTAGGAAGGGAAGGGAGAGAAGGGAGGGATGGAGGAAAGTAGGAAAGGGGAGGTAGAAGGATTGAGGATGGGAGGTAGAAGGATTGAGGGATGGAGGGATGGGAGGTAGAGAGGGAAGGAAGGGAGGGAAGGAAGGGAGGAAAGGGAGGTAGAAGGATGGAGGGAAAGGTAGGATATATTGATAGAAGGATTGAGGGATGGAGGGTACAGTAGGTAAAAGGATTGAAGGATAGATAGATGAATAGAAAGGTAGATAGATAGATTAATAGATGGATAGATAGAAGAATAGATGGTTAAATAGATAGATAGAGATGGATAATAAGAATAGATAGACAGAAGGATAGATAGATAGGATGGATATACACACATACATACACAGACATATACACATATACGCATGCACACATACACATTATAATACACGCACACATGTGTGCGTGTATATATATATATACACACACATA
>JAWZYT010005343.1:90000-92500 GCA_034508575.1 Petrolisthes manimaculis
GGGTCCCAAACTCCACTGGTGATGTCACGAGGGCCCCAAACTCAACTGGTGACATCAAGAGGGCCCCAAACTCCACTGGTGATGTCACGAGGGCCCCAAACTCCACTGGTGACATCACGAGGGCCCCAAACTCAACTGGTGACATCACGAGGGCCCCAAACTCCACTGGTGATGTCACACAACCTGATATTTTTAACCACAAGTCTGTTGGAGGAAGTAACAATCAATATGACGTCACAGAAGGAAGTCCCAACCAGAAGTATGACGTCACAGGAGAGAATACTCGAGTTAATGACGTCACGGATGGATTTTACGAACTCAATGACGTCACAGAAGAAAGTACACAAGCTACTGACGTTACGGAAGAAAGTAGACGACCTACTGACGTCACGGAAGAAAGTACACGAGTTACTGACGTCACAGAAAGATTCTACGAAGAGAATGACGTCACGGAAGAAAGTACACGAACTACTGACGTCACGGAAGGATTTTACGAAGAGGAAGGTTTCTACGAAGAGCATGACGTCACGGAAGAAAGTACACAAGCCACTGACGTCACAGAAGGAAGTACACGAGCCACTGACGTCACAGAAGAAAGTACACAAGCTATTGACGTCACAGAAGGAAGTACACAATCTATTGACGTCACAGAAGGAAGTACACGAGTTATTGACGTCACAGAAAGATTTTACGAAGAACATGGCGTTACGGAAAAGAATACGATTAAAATACCTAACATAAACCACCAACCTCTGACGGAGATGGAGGAAAGGGGAGGAGGGAAGATGGAGATGGAGGAAAGTGGAATGAAAAAGATGGAGGAATGGGGAGGAGGGAAGATGGAGATGGAGGAAAGTGGAATGAAAAAGATGGAAGAATGGGGAGGAGGGAAGACGGGGATGGAGGAAAGTGGAATGAAAATGATGGAGGAATGGGGAGGAGGGAAGACGGGGATGGAGGAACGTGGAATGAAAAAGACGGAGATGGAGGAAAGTGGAATGAAAAAGACGGAGGAAATCACCAACATCCAACCTCTGGACATGACGGGGAAATTGAGATTGAAGACAGGGATAAAGGACATCAACAACAACAAATACAACAACAACAACAATAACAATATCAACAACAACAATCAACCTCTAATCAACACCACCACCAACAACAACAACAAATACATCAACAACAACAACAACAAATACATTAACAGCAACAACAACATTCAACCATTAGACGTGACAGAGGAAACGGGAACTAACAACAACAAATACATCAACAACAACAACAACAAATACATCAACAACCAGCCTCTAACCAACAACAACAACAAATACATCAACAACAACAACAAATACATCAACAACAACAACAAATACATCAACAACCAGCCTCTAACCAACAACAACAACAACAAATACAACAACAAATACATCAACATCAACATCAACAACATCCAACCATTAGACGTGACAGAGGAAACAGGAACTAAGAGGACGAGGATGAGAACGAGTGTAGATGATGTGGGAATGTTGGTTGTGGAAGAGGAAGTGGACCAACAGACGAGAATACAAGAGGAACAAGAAGATGTCAAGATATTCCAAGCTATTGTGACATCCATGGCCCAGTGGGAGATGAGAAGAATGGCGAAAGATGATAGGGATAGAAGGTTAGAAAGATTTAGTTGTGGGTTGGGTTGGGTTGGGTTAGGTTTGGGTTGGGTTGGGTTAGGTTTGTGTTGAGTTGTGTTGGGTTGAGTCGAGTTATGTTAGGTTAAGTTTGGGTTGGGTTGGGTTGGGTTGGGTTATGTTGGGTTGTGTTGGGTTGTTTTAGGTTAGGTTACAAGTATAAGCCTAGTATGACCCAATAAACACTTAATATAAACCAATATAAACCTAGTATGACCAAGTATAAACTTAAATAAACAAATATAAACCTAGTATGACCCAGTATAAACATAACAATAATAATAATGATAATCTAATTTTTTGTAAACATTCAAACACAACAATCAAATCACTACAATAACAACAACAAACAACAACAACAACAAACAATAACAACAAACAATAACAACAAATAATAATATATGTGGTGGTGTTTACAGAGCTCGCCACAAGAGGGATGAGGAAGTGGTGTGTTATATGGACTTGGGATGTTTTAGAGATGAGGGACCTTTTGATTATCTCGATCTATTGCCGTCACCCCCAGAAGAGGTAGGTGTGTGTGTGTGTGTGTGAGAGAGAGAGAGAGAAGAGGGGGGGGGGTAATTATGTGTGTGTGTGTGTGTGTGAGAGAGAAGAGGTAGGTGTGTGTGTGTGAGAGAGAGAGAGTGAGTGAGTGAGAAGAGGTAGGTGTGTGTGTGTGTGTGAGAGAGAGAGAGAGAGAGAGAGAAGGTGGGGGTTTATTTGTATTTGTGTGTGTGTGAGAGAGAGAGAGAGAGAGAGAGAGAGTGAGTGAGAAGAGGTAGGTGTGTGTGTGAGAGAGAGAGAGAGAGAGAGTGAGA
>JAWZYT010005343.1:97500-137500 GCA_034508575.1 Petrolisthes manimaculis
ATGGACATAACTTTCATAGCGACCAACGGCATAAATGAAACTCTACAGATGACTAGGTGGGTGTTTGTGTGTGTGTGTGTGTGTGAGAGAGAGAGAGAGAGAGAGAGAGAGAGAGAGAGAGAAGGGTATAGGTTGTGTGTGTGTGTGGGCGGGCGGGTGGGTGTTGATTTGTTTGTGTGGGTTTTGTTGTGGGTGTGTGGGTGTTGTTTTGTTTGTGTGTGTGTGTGTGTGTGGGTGTATGGGTTTTGTTGTGTGTGTGTGTTGTTGATTTGTTTGTGTGGGTTTTGTTGTGTGTATTGATTTGTTTATTTTTGTGTGTTTATTTGTTTGTGTTTGTTTTTGTGGGTGTGTTGTGGGTGTTGTTGATTTGTTTGTGTGGGTTTTGTGTGTATTGATTTGTTTATTTTTGTGTGTTTATTTGTTTGTGTTTGTTTTTGTGGGTGTCTCTCAACCAACAACATAATAGCTATACCATTGAATCTCTCTCTCTCTTCCCCACCCCCAGGAGTAAAGACACAGGTATGGAAGCAGGAGGAACTACTGTAAGAATCTTAGTCCCCCACCCTGCCCTCACTGAGATAAGAGCGGTACAGCTGCGTTACACTGCCTACCACGGATGGATATACTCGGGTTTCCCTCGCTGGGCCGTCGACAAACTCTCCCTCATGGATAGCTTTGGAGAAATGTGAGTGTGTGTAATAATAATAATAATAATAATAATAATAATAAAAAAAATAATAATAATAAAAATAATAATAATAATAATAATAATAATAATAATAATAATAATAAAAATAATAATAATAATAATAATAATAATAAAAATAATAATAAGTATAATAATAATAATAATAATAATAAAACGGTTTATTGATATTGAAAAAGCTTTGGAGAAATGTGAGTGTGTGTAATAATAATAATAAAAATAATAATAATAAAAATAATAATAAGTATAATAATAATAATAATAAAACAGTTTATTGATATTAAAAAAGCACAAATTGATACATACAGTATGTTGTTATTGTTCCAGTGTTGTGTAAAATGGTATAAAAACAGTATATATTTATTTCAGTGTCTCGTTCTGTCATCGGGGAACCACATTGGTGTCGGGGAAGGCGATGCATCTGTCATTACTGCCGGGCGACTGTAATGTTTTAGACACTCCACACACCACACAACCTGCTCCACCTCAGGTAATACACACACACTAGGGGTCGATGCCACAGTGGGTGGTTGGTATTGGTTTGTAAGCACACAAACCAAAGAATGTTAGCCGTGTAAATGACTTATGGGTGAATTATTTAATGAATTTGGTGAGTAAATTATACAGTGATTATTATTATTATTATTATTAAATGACTTATGGGTGAATTATTTAATGAATTTGGTGAGTAAATTATACAGTGATTATGATTATTATTATTATTAGTAGTAGTAGTATTATTAAATGACTTATGGGTGAATTATTTAATGAATTTGATGAGTAAACTATACAGTGATCATTATTATTATTATTTTTATTATTATTATCATCATTATCAAACTGTTGGATAGATTTTGTAAATGTGGATACTCACCTTTTGAAAAATAATGTATGTATGTATGTATGTGTTCATGTTATTGGCTGTATGTATATTTAATTGTTACTATACATTATTACTTTATATTTAAATTTTAATATAGAGTATTATTTTACATTTATTTTTTACTATAGTGTTAATATTATTTTATTTATAATTTTTACTGTGCAGTATTATTTAATATTTAATTTTTACTATAGACTCTTAGTATAGAGTATTATTTTACATATAAATTTATTATTATATATTTTAATGTCTTATACTTTTATGTTTGTTATTTTTATATTTTTATGTTTAATTTTGAATATTTTTATGTTTGTTATTTTTATTTTTACGTTTAATTTTGAATATTTTTATGTATAATTTTGAATATTTTAATGTTTAATTTCGAATATTTTAATGTTTAATTTTGAATATTTTAATGTTTGTTATTTTTATATTTTTATGTTTAATTTTGAATATTTTTATATTTTTATGTTTAATTTTGAATATTTTAATGTTTGTTATTTTTACATTTTTATGTTTAATTTTGAATATTTTTATGTTTAATTTTGTATATGTTTATTTTTTACTCAACTGTGTTTTTGTTTTGACAGGAGACTGACAATGAGGTGTTGAGGCCGGTACCCCCCTTACCAGTAACCCCCCTACACCTGGCTGTTGTAGAGGCGACCCCCATCCATGTACCCCCCTATACCCCCAACAACAACAACAACAACATCACTACTCACAACAACAACAACAACAACAACCTGACACAACCCATTCCCACCCCAATGTTAGTACATGTTGATGGTCACCCCCAGCCCCACCAAGGTCACCCCCACCCCCAGTCCCACCAAGGTCACCCCCAACCCCACCAAGCTCACCCCCAGCTCCACCAAGGTCACCCCCAGCTCCAAGGTCAACAAGGTCACCCCCAGCCCCACCAAGGTCACCCCCAACTCCAAGGTCACACCCAACTCCAACAAGTTCACCCCCAGCTCCAACAAGTTCACCCCCAGCTTCAACAAGGTCACCCCCAGCCCCAACAAGGTCACCCCCAACCCCACCAAGGTCACCCCCAACCCCACCAAGGTCAGCGAGGTCAACCCCAGTCCCAACAAGGTCACCCCCAGCTCCACCAAGGTCAACGAGGTCAACCCCAGTCCCAACAAGGTCACCAAGGTCAGCGAGGTCACCCCCAGCTCCACCAAGGTCAGCGAGGTCAACCCCAGTCCCAACAAGGTCAATCAGGTCATTCCCAAGGTCACCATCAGTTCCACCAAGGTCATGAAGGTCACACACATCTCCAAGAAGGTCAGGGCTACATACAACAAGGTCACACAGGTCACCATACACAGAAAGGTCACTCCATTCCCCAGCAAGGTCACGAAACATTCCATCGGGTCAGCGAGGAGCGCAAAGGTCCAACAAGAGGTCAGGTCATTCCGCAACAAGGTCATAACTTACATAATCAAGGTCATACTGATTATATACCTCCCCAGCAAGGTCACAAGGAACAACACACACAAACACACACACAACACACACCAACACACACACAAGGTCACAAGGAACAGCACACACCAACACACACACAAGGTCACAAAGAACAACACATACCAACACACACACAACACACACCAACACACACACAAGGTCACAAAGAACAACACATACCAACACACACACAAGGTCCAACAATACTTCCCATTAATCATCACAAAATTCACATTACCATCGCTGAATCCGTTTCCCCTCAACCGGGTCAGGGAAATGAAGAAGAAATATCAAACTATGAAGGCAAGTTGAATCCCCACCACCGCCATCATCCGTTACCCCAGGGAGGAAGTCGGGAAGCTTACAACGTCGGCCACCAGGGTCAGAAAGTAGACGGCGCTCTCCACCCCAAGGGACAGATTCTACCACAGCAGGACCTAGTGTTGCAAAAGGGACACAAGTTGCGTATACAGGGTAGCAACATGCCGCCCGCCGCCCCCCCGCCCCAACCACCAACAGACAGTCAGGAAGGTGGTCGCCCAGTGTCGCCAAGTCAGCACGTTGCGATCCCGTCAACGTTGATGAGTGTTGTACCCCAAGGCTTTGTTCACATCCAACAACAACAACAACAACAACACAAACAGGAATATTCACAGGGAGGTGGTGTTGGTGTTGGTGGTGGTGTTGGAGATAGTCAAGGTCATATAGGTGGTGAAATCAGTGCTGGGGTTCTTGGCTCTCAACACACACACACACACCGTCCCTCTCAACACACACACAACCAATCACCACCACAACACACACAAAATCATCCACAACCACAACAACATTCACACAACCAGCAACAACAACAACAACACACACAAAATCATCCACAACACACACACAACCAACAACAACAATACACACACAACCAACAACAACAACAACAACACACTCTTGACCATCCTACTTACCGTCACAACGCACCCAACTTTTCCACCGAGAGAGACAACAACAACAACAACGACAACAATAACAACGACAATAAAACACCTCAGATATTTATTGACGACTCTTCTCTACCCGGACAGAAATTTACCACGCCATCTGCCAGCCACTACACACACATCAACGTTCGCTACCCGACGTCGATTCAGCGAGGAGGAGGAGGAAGAGGAGGAGGAGGAGAAGGCGAGGAAAAATATAATAACGGCGGTGGTGGAGGAGGTGGTCAGCGAGTGTGGTCGAGCGAAGTGGCAGCGAGTAGTGAGGAACCAGTGACCATTATCCCTGCTCCTGATCTCGGTACATCACCCCCACATACACACACACACACCACACACCCACATACACACACACACACACACACCACACCTCCACATACACACACACACACCACACCCCCACATACACACACACACACCACAACCACTATACCAACCACCCCCAACTCTAATATACACTCTGAGTCTACTACTACTACTACTACTTCTACTACTCCTTCTACTACTACTACTGGTACTGCTTCTACTACTACTACTGTTCCTTCTGCTTCTACTCCTTCCTCCACTCTGCCTAGGCCTATATCCTTCCCGGCAGATTCTTCCTCACTTCCCGACACCTCCTTGCGACCCCCTCCCTCCACTACCACTCATACCACTACCACTACCACCAGACTATCATCAAGGAATGGTAGCAGCACTGAGAGCACACCACCTGGTACTTCAAACACCACCAACACTGTTACCAATACACAAACTACCACAAACAACAACAACAACAACATAGACTACAACAACTACAACAACACCGAGAGAATTTCACCAAGTACATCAACAAACAACAGCACTGAAGGAAACAACAACAACAACAACAATAATAATAATAATAATAATAATAATAATAATAATACAATTGACATAAGTACCGTTAGGACAACCACCGATACCACGTACAGAACAAGTACGATCATGCAGCCTCCACCACCACCACCTCCACCACCTCCTCCACCTCCACCACCACCACCTCTACTACTCCACCCATCACCGGTTGCGAGTGAGCGTGTGTTTACCTTGAATGGTGATAATGGTGGGGATGATGATGATAATATACACTCCCTCCACACTCCACCACATCACCCCCACCATCACCAACACCATCCCCACCATCACCCTGCCCTACCTATGCAAGATATGGTACCCCCGCCCCCTCCCATACATGGTGGGGGTGGTGGGGGCGGGGGCGGGCTTGGTGATGAGGTCCTCGGTGCTGGAGTAAACACCAATAGTCTAGTCGAGGGTCGAATACCACAACGTGAACGGGCACGGGCACTCACACTACAACAACAACAACAACAGTCCACATCAAACACACACACACACCTCTGTCACACTAAACCTTGTCATACACACACACACACACACAATACCAACACAAAGTCCCTCTCCTCCCCCTCCTCCTCCTTCCCTTCTTCCCCCTCCTCCTCCTTCCCCTCTTCCCCATCCTCCTCCTCCTCCTTCCCTTCTTCCCCATCCTCCTCCTCCTCCTTCCCTTCTTCCCCCTCCTCATTCCCCTCTTCCCCATCCTCCTCCTCCTCCTCCTCCTCATTCCCCTCCTCCTCCTCTTCCCTCCCCTCCTCTTCCTCTTGGCCTGTCCCACCCTCCACAACACACCCCCACCCCCACACACACAATATCAAGTCCCCCTCCCCCCCCTCTTCATCGTGGCCCGTCCCCCCCGCCCCATCTGAGCACCCCCCACCCCCCTGGCCCGCCCCCAGTCATAACTACAGAGCCCAGACCATTGTAGGGCGAGGCAGAGCACCTAGACCAACCTTCACAACAACACAACAACAACAACAACAACAATACCAAAACAATAACAACAAACACCCATCCACCACTAGGGATAAACAACAACAACAACACCAAAACAACAATAACAAACACCCATCCACCAGGGACAAACAACAACACCAACAGAACAACAAACACCCACCACCCACCAGAGATAAACAACAACAACAACAACAACAACGGACAAGCGAAGGCATACAACCTGATCCGAGTGAGTCTGTTGTTATAAGGAACCAACAACAACAACAACAACAACAGGACACACAAGATAGTTCCTCTCAACACAAACTCACTCCTACATACAGTGATCTTGCTTCATCTGCTTCTACTACCCTTACCTCCTCTTCCTCCTCTTCTTCCTCACATGTCCCTAACCATCCGAGTCCATACAGTGATCTCTCTTCATCTGCTTCTACTACCCTTACCTCCTCATCCTCCTCTTCTTCCTCACATGTCCCTAACCATCCTAGTCCATACAGTGATCTCTCTTCATCTGCTTCAACTACCCTTACCTCCTCATCCTCCTCTTCTTCCTCACATGTCCCTAACCATCCTAGTCCATACAGTGATCTCTCTTCATCTGCTTCTACTACCATTACCTCCTCTTCCTCCTCTTCTTCACATGTCCCTAACCATCCTAGTCCGTACTATGTCCAGTTATTGCCGCCTTCGTTTAGACAGATGGGTCGTTTGGATTCCTATTCCGTGGGGCCCAGGAGCCAGTCGGAGCCAAGGGGTCGTGTGGGCCGCGGACGGAGCCTCTCGTTACCACCACCAGGGGGACGAGCTGCCATATTCACACCACTTGTACTACAACTCCAAGACCCGGACCCAGCACGTTATATTCCACTCAGACCACTCAGACCTAAACACATTCTATCATGACCATAATACATTCTCCTTACAACAACACACCTTTCTTTTCTCTTCTCTCCTCTCTACAACACATTCCCTCCACCACAACACATTCTATCATGACCATAACACATTCCCTCCACCACAACACACCTTCCTCTCCTCTCTACAACACATTCTCTCCACCACAACACATTCTCCTCACCACAACACATTCCCTCCACCACAACACACCTTCCTTTTCTCTTCTCTCCTCACCACAACACATTCCCTCCACTACAACACATTCTCTCCACCACAACACATTCCCTCCACCACAACACATTCTCTCCTCACCACAACACATTCTCTCCTCACCACAACACATTCTCTCCTCACCACAACACATTCTCTCCTCACCACAACACATTCCCTCCACTATAACACATTCTCTCCACCACAACACATTCTCTCCACCACAACACATTCTCCTTACAACAACACACCTTCCTTTTCTCTTCTCTCCTCTCTACAACACATTCCCTCCACCACAACACATTCCCTCCTTACAACAACAATAACAACAACAACAACAACACTCCACCCCCATATCACAAACACCTTTTCTCCTTTCAAGGTACTCCAATCTTTCTACTACATACAGTATTTACTTTTAATTGACGTTATATAGTTCATTTGTTTATTAATATTTCTCTTTAAGTGTTTGATAATGTGCTGTGAGATTTAATTACCAGATTATGCTATTCTAAACTTGAGAGATTTAAAGGGATAGTTAGTATATATTTTTTGGTACATTGGAGAGAGATTTAAAGGGATAGTTAGTATATATTTTGTGGTACATTGGAGTGCCTTGATTCCTCCAAAGTATGTCAGGAAACAGGACTAAACGATAAAAATATAAGGTGTTCTGTTGCTTGGAATATTTTGAAGGCATCAGCTGTTTCTCCAGATTTACCAACAATGTACGGTTGCCAAAAAAGGTATTGCGACAACTATTGATACAACTTTAAATATATTAATGTCCATAGTTGTTTGTAGGGATTATAAGTATGTATTACAGAAGGATATGTATATTTCCTTCTATTATACATTATTATAAGTACGTCTTACAGAAGGACATGTATATTTCCTTCTGTATATACATGCTTATAGTCCATATACAAATAGTTGTGGATATTACTAGGGTTAAAGTTCTATCAAGATTTGTCGCAATACATTTATTTGGCAACTGTACATTTCTCTTTTAAACACAGTCCCTAATCTTGTCAAAGGTGAATGTAAACTACTGTAGTATGTTATTTAATATTAGCATTGATGCATTTTTCAGTTCCTATCAGTCTGTAATAGGAGTTTGCACAGTGGTGTTGGATGTTGGTGAGATATGTATTGGTTTATGGGTTTATCCTACACACTTTGCAGTTTTTGGTTTCATTGACACTGTGGGGCGATGGTAAAACAAAACTATTAGAAACCCTGTGTGTGTGTGTGTGTGTGTGTGTGTGTGTGTGTGTGTGTGTGTGTGTGTGTGTGTGTGTCTGTGTGTGTGTGTGTGTGTGTGTGTGTGTGTGAAACATTTATTTATAGCTATCTGTTATACAATACAAAATTTTTTATAAGTATAAGCATAGAAAACTATTACATGTAGTAAGTACATGAGAGAGAGAGACTGTGTGTGTGTGTGTGAGAGAGAGAGAGAGAGAGAGAGAGAGAGAGAGAGAGAGAGAGAGAGAGAGAGAGACTGAGACTGTGTGTGCATGTGAGAGAGAGAGAGAGAGAGACTGAGATCGTGTGTGTGTGTGTGTGTGTTTGTATAATGTTATAAGCAAGTAGAATATAGAATGTTATTTATAATCTCGTACACATATCATAACTATTTATTTATTCCAGTGTATTGTGTACGAGGAAATTATTATTGATGTTAAACCTGAAGAAAAGATATAATAATAATAATAATAATGTTACCGGTATTTCCAGTATATATATATATATATTTTATCTGTTATTTATTGTTGTTGTTGTTGTTTTACAAATGTTTATTATATACTATTATAGAGTAATTAATGTTAAGGGGAGATTATTTTATTGGTGAATAGGAAGGCTAATGATGTATAATTCCTACAAACAATGTCAACAAACAAACAAACAAACAAACAGACTATGTCACCAAACAAACAAACAAACAAACAATGTCACTAAACAAACAAACAAACAAACAATGTCACTAAACAAACAAACAAACAATGTCACCAAACAAACAAACAAACAAACAAACAATGTCACCAGACAAACAAACAATGTCACCAAACAAACAAACAAACAAACAATGTCACCAAACAAACAAACAAACAATGTCACCAGACAAACAAACAAACAAACAATGTCACCAAACAAACAAACAAACAAACAATGTCACCAAACAAACAAACAAACAAACAATGTCACCAAACAAACAAACAAACAAACAATGTCACCAAACAAACAAACAAACAATGTCACCAGACAAACAAACAATGTCACCAAACAAACAAACAAACAAACAATGTCAACAAACAAACAAACAAACAATGTCACCAGACAAACAAACAATGTCACCAAACAAACAAACAAACAAACAATGTCAACAAACAAACAAACAAACAAACAATGTCACCAGACAAACAAACAATGTCACCAAACAAACAAACAAACAAACAATGTCAACAAACAAACAAACAAACAAACAATGTCACCAGACAAACAAACAAACAAACAATGTCACCAAACAAACAAACAAACAAACAATGTCAACAAACAAACAAACAAACAATGTCACCAGACAAACAAACAATGTCACCAAACAAACAAACAAACAAACAATGTCAACAAACAAACAAACAAACAATGTCACCAGACAAACAAACAAACAAACAATGTCACCAAACAAACAAACAAACAAACAATGTCAACAAACAAACAAACAAACAATGTCACCAGACAAACAAACAATGTCACCAAACAAACAAACAAACAAACAAACAATGTCACCAGACAAACAAACAATGTCACCAAACAAACAAACAAACAAACAATGTCAACAAACAAACAAACAAACAAACAAACAATGTCACCAGACAAACAAACAATGTCACCAAACAAACAAACAAACAAACAATGTCACTAAACAAACAAACAAACAAACAGACAGACTATGTCACCAAACAAACAAACAATGTCAACAAACAAACAAACAATGTCAAACAAACAAACAGACCTGTCCCCTATTCCTGGACTCACCCCCCCCCCAAAAAAAAAGTCTGTCCCCCCCTCCCCCCCCGCCCCCAAGCCTGTCCCCCTCCCCCCCCCCCCCCCCCCAAGCCTGTCCCTCTATTCCCACACCCCCTTAATTAGATTTCTTCCTTATTTATACGGTTGGTGTTGTTGATGTTTGCGGATACAAGCCTATAATTATATATATATATGTTTATATATATTATTTATTTATTGCCTTTATTATTTGTGTTATTGTAGTGTTTTTATTAGATGGATGTTGGCATCTAGTTATGCTTTATGTCACCAGGGGGATGTGGAGAGAATGTAAGGTGATGAGTTTGTAAAGAAGGTGTATGTAAGGTGTGGAGTTTGTAAAGAAGGTGTATGTAAGGTGAGGAGTTTGTAAAGAAGGTGTATGTAAGGTGAGGAGTTTGTAAAGAAGGTGTATGTAAGGTGAGGAGTTTGTAAAGAAGGTGTATGTAAGGTGAGGAGTTTGTAAAGAAGGTGTATGGAAGTGAAGTTGTGGGCTGTGGTGTGAGAGGCAGACCACCAGTTAGATGGCAGAACAGAGTGGAAGAGTATGTAAAGGAGAGTAACATGAGGGGGAGGGGAGGGAGTAAGGAGGGAGTGTTGGAACAGAGTGGAAGAGTATGTAAAGGTTAGTAACATGAGGGGGAGGGGAGGGAGTAAGGAGGGAGTGTTGGAACAGAGTGGAAGAGTATGTAAAGGTTAGTAACATGAGGGGGAGGGGAGGGAGTAAGGAGGGAGTGTTGGAACAGAGTGGAAGAGTATGTAAAGGTTAGTAACATGAGGGGGAGGGGAGGGAGTGTTGGAACAGAGTGGAAGAGTATGTAAAGGTTAGTAACATGAGGGGGAGGGGAGGGAGTGTTGGAACAGAGTGGAAGAGTATGTAAAGGAGAGTAACATGAGGGACAGAGTAGGGAGTAAGGAGGGAGTGTTGGAACAGGGAAAACTGGAGACACTTCTGCCGTGGCCACACCCTTGGGGGGGAGTTCCCGGAGTGAACGAGGCGTCAGAGCTATAGATAGATAGATAGATAGATAGATAGGGTCCATTACACAGTGGTTTGTTGTTGTTGTTGTTGTTGTTTGTTAGCAGGCAAACCAAGGAATTTATAGCCGTGTAAATGTCTTATGGGAGAGTTATTTAATTAATTTAGTGAGTAAATTATGCAGTGATCATTATTATTATTATTATTATTATTAAATGTCTTATGTGTGAGTTATTTAATGAATTTGGTGAGTAAATTATGTAATGATCATATCAATGCATCATTATTATCTAACTATTTTAATAGATTTTGTGAATGTGGATACAGTACTCACCTTATGGAAAATACAGTAA
The DNA here is from genome assembly GCA_034508575.1 of Petrolisthes manimaculis. NCBI lineage: Eukaryota > Metazoa > Arthropoda > Malacostraca > Decapoda > Porcellanidae > Petrolisthes > Petrolisthes manimaculis. The sequence continues at coordinate 108,872 of JAWZYT010005343.1, forward strand.
TAAATAAAGCCTTACAAGTGTGATTGGTTGGTAAGCTAACAAACCAATACCAACCTACTGTGGAATGAACCCAATGGTGTGGTACTGATTTATACTATGGTTCTGTAATGTGTCTAAAGCCATACATACATACATACATACAGTCGTAGTCAATAATAATCATCCACATATGGGTATCTCAAACCATTTCCTATCTAAAATTTTCACGTTCACATATGATATTATTGTTTTAAGTAGTGTGTTGCTGCTTGTAGTAAATTAAAAGATGGTAGTTAATGTGTGTGTGTGTGTGTGTGTTATTGTTTTAAGTAGTGTGTAGCTGCTTGTAGTAAATTAAAAGATGGTAGTTAATGTGTGTGTGTGTGTGTGTGTTATTGTTTTAAGTAGTGTGTAGCTGCTTGTAGTAAATTAAAAGATGGTAGTTAATCTATTTATTGGAAAGTTTATCAGCTAAGAAACAGAGGGAAGCTGTCAAACTCTTACGTGAGTTACCCCCCTATATGGAGGATTATATTTGACCGCGACTGTACATACACACACACATACACACACACATACATACACATACAGTTTTAACCGACCGTCCGACTGAAGAAACCAGATTTAACCGTTAAAAGGGAAAGAAGTTTTGTGTTGGTATTTCTGGAGTAAGTGAATCCTCCAAACTATTCTAAGCAACAGAACACCATTACTTTTGCTATTCTGGTCCAGTTTCCTAGTATACTTTGGAGGAATCAAGGCACTCCAAAGTACAACCAAAAAAATAATAATGTAACTGCAGGCAAGTTATATGAGTGTGTATGTATGTATTTATTTTGAACTTTGGTAATGTTGGAATAAAAGTGGTGTTTGTGTGTCTCTGAGGAGGAAATGTCCCATGTATGTCTCTTAGGAGGAAATGTCCCCTGTATGTCCCCTGTGTGTCTCTGAGGAAATGTCCCACACTTTTATTTATTTATTTTTATTTTATTTTCTGCAGGTAGACTGTTGGGGTGGAAGAGATGTTGGCTGTGTGTGTGTGTGTGTGTTGTAATGGTGTTGGCTGTGTGTGTGTCTGTGTGTGTGTTGTAATGGTGTTGGCTGTGTGTGTGTGTGTCTGTGTGTTGTAATGGTGTTGTCTGTGTGTGTCTGTGTGTGTGTTGTCATGGTGTTGTCTGTGTCTGTGTCTGTGTGTGTGTTGTAATGATGTTGGCTGTGTGTGTGTGTGTCTGTGTGTTGTCATGGTGTTGGCTGTGTGTGTGTGTGTTGTAATGGTGTTGGCTGTGTGTGTCTGTGTGTGTGTGTTGTAATGGTGTTGGCTGTGTGTGTCTGTGTGTGTGTGTTGTCATGGTGTTGGCTGTGTGTCTGTGTGTGTGTGTTGTCATGGTGTTGGCTGTGTCTGTGTGTGTGTTGTCATGGTGTTGTCTGTGTGTGTGTGTGACGGTGAAGTATTTGCACATTTTTTTTTAACTAGGGCTAATAAGGACCTTCTTATTTTTATTGGTATCTTGGCAATTTTCTGCTTTGACCTTTTATTAAATTGAAGATTGGATCACCATTGCATTCCAAACAAATAACCACATTATTATTATTATTATTATTATTTATTATTATTATTATTATTTATTATTATTATTATTATTATTTATTATTATTATCATTATTATTGTTATTATTTATTATTATTATTATTATTATTATTATTATTATTGTTATTTTTATTATTATTATTTATTATTTATTATTATTATTAACGGACTCGATTAAAACTGTGTATGTATGTATGGTATTATGGGGGGGGGCTTTAATTAAGGAGTCATAGTATGGGTACCATGTCGTCGTAAACACCATGCCTGAATGACCTGACCTTGCATACCAGCCACGTATGGTTATAAAAAAAAAAATAGTGTTTTTTTATACGGTTTATTTGTGAAGCAAGTTTTTATATAAATGTTTGTTGGTACATTTTTTTTTTGGAGCATAAACATTACAAGTGATAATGATAGTTTGTTGTATGCTAAAAAAATAAAAATAAAAACCATTTCTGTAATTTCTCAAAAAAAAAAAAATAATAATAATAATCAAATAAAAAAATCTCTAAAAAATTCCCAAGATAGGTAGAAAAAAAAACCAGAAAATTGTTGGTATCAGTGCTTGTGTTTTATTTTTCCTATTTTTTTTATGTCACTGAAATTATTGAAGGACCCTGTGATTGTGTGTGTGTGTGTGTATTGGAGGCTTCTGATTCCTCCTGACTACCATGCCACAAAACAAACACCCCAAACACCCTCCTTCCTTATTGGTGTGTGTTTGTGTGTGTGTGTGTGTTGGAGGCTTCTGATAACTCCTGACCTTATTGGTGTGTGTTTTTGTGTGTATGTGTGTGTGTATTGGAGGCTTCTGATTCCTCCTAACCATGCCATGAAACAAACACCCTCTTTCCATATAGGTGTTTTTTTTTTTTGTTTTTTTTTTTTTTGGAACTAATTTTCCTCCAATTTTCTGACTACATAATTACAGGGTTCCTTTATAAATAATTACATTGTTCTGGACATTGATTAAATATACTTCCATCACATGCAGTTAATTAATTAATTGTAGCTTTGTCACAATATGAAGCTGAAATGAAATAACTATAATAATTATATTCTTGTATATTTTATTCCTGTGCCTGTGTGTGTGTGTGTGTGTGTGTAGGGTTAAAGGAAATACGAGAGAGAGAAAAGATTGATGGATTGATGTAAGGTATATAGTTTAATTATAATATAGTATAGTTTCATTATAGTATATAGTTTCATATCGAAGCGGAGTGAAGTGAAAATGTGTCTACTCTGCGCATGACGTCACACATTATCCAGACTTGAGGTTCGACAGTGTTGATATGAACTTATGAAGCTTCAGTCAACACCACCAAGATATCTCGACTCAAGTCTCACATGTCTCACGTGAACCACTAGTATACTGAGCTCCTTTTGCTTGGATATAACTCACTCTCTCTCTCTGGACTCTCTCTCTCTCTCTCTCTCAGTTCTCTCTCTCTCTCTCTGTACTCTCTCTCTCTGTGTACTCTCTCTCTCTCTCTCTGCTCTCTCTCTCTCTCTGTACTCTATCTCTCTCTGTACTCTCTCTCTCTCTCTCTCTGTGTACTCTCTCTCCCTCTCTCTCTGTTCTCTCACTCTCTCTCTCTCTGTTCTCTCACTCTCTCTCTCTCTCTGTACTCTCTCTCTCTCTGTACTCTCACTCTCTCCCTCTCTCTGTTCTCTCTCTCTCTCTCTCTCTCTCTCTCTCTCTCTCTCTCTCTGATATCACAGGGTCTGCGTGTGTGTGTGTGGGTAAGTGTGAGTGTTCTGTACCTCTCTTTCTTTTTACCTGAAATAAACTGATTGAGGGATCGACATTTTTTTATGAGGGTAATGAGAGAAGTGTGGTGAGGGTGTGGGTGTGGTGAGGGGTGTGTGGTGAAGGTGTGAGGGTGGTGATTGATGGATATTAGGCTTGGCAACATCGAGGTTCTATAGCGCCAGAAAAAGGTGATAGAGAGGTGTGACAGCAAGCAGGAAGGAACTAAAAAGAAAAGAGGGACAGTTGAAGAAATGAAAGCTAATGGCTGGGGCCGAAGGGGCGCCAAAACCCTGTAAGTATTGCCCACATGACTATAGACAATACCCAGCTACGGGGGAGAGAGAGAAAGGAAGAATAGTAAATATGAGAGAGAGAAAGGAAGAACAGTAAATATGAGAGAAAGGAGGAACAGTAAATATGAGAGAAAGGAGGAACAGTAAATATGAGAGAAAGGAGGAACGGTAAATATGAGAGAAAGGAGGAACAGTAAATATGAGAGAAAGGAGGAACAGTAAATACGAGAGAAAGGAGGAACAGTAAATACGAGAGAGAGGGAGAGAGTGATGAGTGTGGGTGTGTGTGACCAAAATAGACAGTGATGGTGGTATAAAGTTAGAGTTTCAGTCACACACACACACACAGACAGACAGTGCCACACCCGCCTCTCCAATACACACACACACACACACACAGTAGCCTACCACACCCGCCTCTCCACTACACACACACACACACACTATAATTACCTGTAAGTATATTAATTAAGAGCTAATTTGAGCGCCCCTTAGAACCCTAACTTAGCTGCCATTTCGATATTTTTGTTTGACTGTGCCTCCTTTCCTTTCCTTTATTTCCTTGTTGGTGTTTACTTTTCCTCCTTTCCTTCTACTTCCTTGGTGTTTACTTGTGTTTCCTTGGTGTTTACTGTCCCTCCTTTCATTTCCTTCTATTTCCTTGGTGTTTACTGTCCCTCCTTTCCTTTCCTTCTATTTCCTTGGTGTTTACTGTCCCTCCTTTCCTTTCCTTCTATTTCCTTGGTGTTTACTGTCCCTCCTTTCCTTTCCTTCTATTTCCTTGGTGTTTACTGTCCCTCCTTTCCTTTCCTTCTATTTCCTTGGTGTTTACTGTGCCTCCTTTCCTTTCCTTCTATTTCCTTGGTGTTTACTGTCCCTCCTTTCCTTCCCTTCTATTTCCTTGGTGTTTACTGTCCCTCCTTTCCTTTCCTTCTAATTCCTTGGTGTTTACTGTCCCTCCTTTCCTTTCCTTCTATTTCCTTGGTGTTTACTGTCCCTCCTTTCCTTTCTTCTATTTCCTTGGTGTTTACTGTCCCTCCTTTCATTTCCTTCTATTTCCTTGGTGTTTACTGTGCCTCCTTTCCTTTCCTTCTATTTCCTTGGTGTTTACTGTGCCTCCTTTCCTTTCTTCTATTTCCTTAATTAATATTTGCTGTCCCACCGCTGTTCTATCACCCTCTCTTGCCTCATTCATGGCTGCCAAAACTAGTGCAATCATTTATATTTGCCACACACTAACTAACAAGAATATACTGAGCAGTCAACAAGCACACATTATCACTAATATATCATGAGAGAGAGAGAGAGTGTGTGTGTGTAGTAGTAGTTGCTGTTATTGTAGTAGTAGTAGTTGTAGTAGTAATAATAGTAGTAGAAATAGTAGAGAGAGAGAGAGATAGTGTGTGTGTGTAGTAGTAGTTGCTGTTATTGTAGTAGTAGTAGTAGTAGTAGTAATAGTTGTAGTAGTAATAGTAGTTGTAGTAGTAATAATAGTAGTAGTAATAGTAGTTGTAGTAGTAGTAGTAGTAGTGTGATTGACGAAATGCTTAGTTGTTGGCTATATATGAAAGATGGTCAATTTCTCCCAATGTCAAGTTCCTTAATGCCAAATAGGAGACATCAGGGGCAGAAGTCAGTATTGAGGATGGTAATAAAAAGCAAGTAAAGTGATGGTCTAATGTACTGCAACACCTTCCAATGAGATGGCTTCGAAAAATGATCCGAAACTATAGCTGTTGGTGTGTGCAATTTTGGTTCATAAAATTAACTCAAATAGCTCGCTTTTATTCACCAGGTTGTAGTACATTAGACCATGACTTTACCCCATGACTGTACCTCATAATAGACACTGGTTACTCAAATGGGACAATTAAGTATCTTTCACCTGGGCTGTATACAATAGGCTATACTGTCCATTCATGTGTCCAACTGTACATGTAGCCAGTTTGTGCAGGCATGATTGATAATAAATAGTTTATGGAGACACCTTCAATTACAATACATTAAATTCTTCAACAGTTACCCCGAGTTAAAATAAAACAAAATAATAGCCTTTATCTATCTATCTATCTGTCTATCTGTCTATCTATCTATCTATCTATCTATCTATCTATCTATCTATCTGTCTGTCTGTCTGTCTGTCTGTCTGTCTGTCTGTCTGTCTGTCTATCTATCTATCTATCTATCTATCTGTCTATCTATCTATCTATCTATCTATCTATCTATCTATCTATCTATCTATCTATCTATCTATCTATCTATCTATCTATCTATCTATCTATCTATCTATCTATCTATCTATCTATCTATCTATCTATCTATCTATATCTATATCTATATCTATATCTATCTATCTATCTATTATGCCATTCCAAACTAAACCTTACAAATATACTCTATTCTATTATATCATATTCCTTTACAGATCATCAACGAAGCTATAGAAAATAATACTAATAATAGAAGCTAATAATAGACTAATGCAACCCCAACAAGGCTATCCCAGCAGAAGCAGCCCCAGAGTAGGTTGGAACACAGGAGAAGCCAGACCTACAATCATACAACCCACAGTCATACAACCCACAGTATACAACAACAACAGCAGAGGAGAAGCCAGACCTACAATCATACAACCCACAGTCATACAACCCACAGTATACAACAACAACAGCAGAGGAACAGCCAGACCTACAATCATACAACCCTCAGGAGCAGTCAGACCAACAATCATACAACCCTCAGTATACAACAACAGCAGAGGAGCAGCCAGACCTACAATCATACAACCCTCAGTATACAACAACAACAGCAGAGGAACAGCCACTGGACCCACAATCATACAACCCTCAGTATACAACAGCAGACAAGCCATGGGTGGTAGTGGTGGTATAGGGTGTTGTGGATGTGTGTGTTGTTCCTGTCTACATCTATCCTTCCTTAGAACACGACCAGGATGGCTCAAAGTTATAGAAATGGTGAGTAGTATTAATTAAGGGGGTGTGTGTGGGAATTAGGGGACAGGCTTGGGGGGTGCTGGAGTAAGGGGGAAGGCTTGTTGGGGGGTGCCGGAGTAGCTAGGGGGAAGGCTTGGGGGTGGGTAGGGGTGGTATGAAAGCCTGTTCCCTATTCCCGCACCCACCCATAACCCCCCCAAGCCTGTCTCCCTACTCCCGCACCCCCCTAAAACTCCCAAGCCTGTCTCCCTACTCCCGCACCCCCCCATAACCCCCCCAAGCCTGTCTCCCTACTCTCGCACCCCCCCATAACCCCCCCAAGCCTGTCTCCCTACTCTCGCACCCCCCCAAAACCCCCAAGCCTGTCCCCTACCCCCACTTCCCCTTAAAAATACAGATAGGCTCCAATTACAAGTTAGGATGGGATAAAGTATAGTTCATTATTTTGTTGGTTTGGTTTGGTTTCATAATTATGTATTGATAGCCTATTGATGTATGGTTAAATATAATCTTAAACCATCGTAATATGTTGTTGGTATGTATGTATGTATGTACAGTTGCCAAAAAAGGTATTGCGACAACTATTGATACAACATTAAATATATTAATGTCCATAGTTGTTTGTAGGGATTATAAGTATGTGTTACAGAAGGATATGTATATTTCCTTCCGTTATACATGCTTATAAGTATGTATTACAGAAGGATATGTATATTTCCTTCTGTTATACATGTTTATAGTCCATACAAATAGTTGTGGATATTACTAGGGTTAAAGTTCTATCAATAGTTGTCGCAATACCTTTTTTGACAACTGTACACTCACGAGTTCTAATATGTATTGAGACATGCTTCGAATACCTTAATTAATTGAAACAGTAAATAAATGAACCAAAAAATCTCCATTGGAATTACTTCGTTGGTTAATAATTGGAGTTTTCAAAGTTTCAACCAAAACTGTATATTTATTAGTGATTGTGACTGTACACTTAAAGACAGAAATAATTGTTCCCTGATCCCACAATGAATCGTAACTAGTCAGGCTTTGATGATTCGAAAAATTATATGTGTGTGTTGTAGGGAGACACACGTACAGTTCGAACCTTCAAAATTAAGGGAGACACACGTACAGTTCGAACCTTCAATACTATATAGGCATTGTCAGGGGAAAGAGACATACATTATTTCTGACAGGGAGAATGTGATAAAGAGGTGATAAAGGAAATATAGAAGGAAAGAATGGACAAGGAGGTGATAAAGAGGTGATAAAGGAAATAGAGAAGGAAAGAATGGACAAGGAGGTGATAAAGAGGTGATAAAGGAAATAGAGAAGGAAAGGAGGGACAGGGAGATAGTGATAAAGAGGTGGGACAGCAATCATGAAGGAACTAGAAGGAAAGGAGGGACAGGGAGATAGTGATAAAGAGGTAATAAAGGAAATATAAGAAAAGGAGGGACAACAATGATAAAGGAAATATAGAAGGAAAGAAGGGACAGGGAGATAGTGATAAAGAGGTGGGACAGCAATTATGAACCAACCAACTAAACCATTTCATCTTTTTCCCAGGTACTCTCTTTCTCAACCAATTAACCAACTAACTAACTAACTAACCACTCTCTTCCCCAACCAACCAACCACTCTCTTCCCCAACCAACCAACCAACTAACTAAACCATTTCATCTTTTTCCCAGGTACTCTCTTTCTCAACCAATTAACCAACCAACCAACTAACTAACTAACTAACTAACTAACCATTTAATCTTTTTTATAGGTACCGTATTATATTTTCAACCTCACCTAACCTAACCTAACCAAGTAAATAATGTCATCTTTTTTTCCGGGCAGGTGTTGTCATCCATTTGTCTGTCGTTGACGTTGGAGTTTGGTTTGCCTTACTCCAGTACAATCGGTTCAGCCTTTACCTTCTTCTTGGTGACGGTGTGTGCCTGTATACTGGTGGTGTGTCTGTTAACCTTCTCGTATCTCATCTCGTACAACTCGTTCAATCTCATACGCTCCTCCGTTCTTGTGAGTATCTTGTTGTACGGTCACACACACACTCACACACTCACACTCACTCACACTCACACACACTCACACACACTCACACTCACACACACTCACACACACTCACACACACACACACACACACTCACACACTCACACACACTCACACACACATGCACACACACTGTTTAATACATTGGCTGTATTTATGTTTTTATAATAGGTATGTACAGTATTTAGTTAGATATGTATTTATATATGTACTGTACAAGTATTTAGTTAGTTAGGTATGTATTTATTTATGTACAGTATTGTACTAATTTCTTTATCAATTTATGTCTTTATGTATTTCTTTACATTTTCAGGAGACTGTGTTTAATACATTAAGTTTATTTATGTATTTATTTAGTTATTTCTTTATTTTTTTAATTTTCAGGAGACTGTGTTTAATACATTGAGTTTATTTATGTATTTCCCTGTAAGGGATGTATTGCCTGTGGAGACGTGGGCAATACTTCAAGGGTTTTGGCGTCCCTTCGGCCCCAGCTAATCCTTTTCAGTTCTTCAAGTATCCCTCCGTTCCTTTTCTTTCCTTTATATTTACTGTCCCACCTCTCTATCACACCTTCACACCTCTCTATCACCCCTTCACACCTCTCTATCACCCCTTCCCACTGGTGAGGGCTGGTTATCCAAAAATGACAAATTTGGAACCTCTACCACAGCCTTGCCTGGGCCCAGTGGGGCTGACTTTATTCTTTGTAAATATTAGTTATTCCCCACACGGCTAGAATAAACATTGTTATAGGATCTGGTCACTTTATAGTGGATTTGATGAGATCTGTCCATGTGGATTAAAAATACATGTGTGGTGTACTGCAACCGGAGGCCATTTTTTTTTCCACTGGTGTGTGGACTGCCAGCACACGGGGTGTATTATACCTTTATATACAGCAGTGTAAACTCCCTCCTGGGCTGGTCTTATGGAAGGTACGGCCCCACTTGTGGATCTTGTGGTAACGTGGACTTGGGCCCACAACACTGGCTGTGGGATCAGAGCCTTTCCTACAATCTCCCTGGTGGTCGGAGGCGTCCAGTAAGCTGTGGTCCCATTTCCTTGGCATGTGCTTCAGTAGCCCAGGCATATAGGGACATATAGACTCCCTGGTCCAGTAAGCTGTGGTCCCATTTCCTTGGCATGTGCTTCGGTAGCCCAGACATATAAGGACATACAGACTCCCTGGTCCAGTAAGCTGTGGTCCCATTTCCTTGGCATGTGCTTCGGTAGCCCAGGCATATAGGGACAGGCGCCTCCTTTATTTTCATTTGTTTTATACACTGTGACCAGAGTGTACCAGGGGTCTGTGGGGCAGGAGGCCATTCTGCCCAGGGAGAACATCAACAACAACATTTACCATATGTATTTATTTAGTTATTTCTTTATTTTCTTATATTTGCAGGAGACTGTGTTTAATACATTGAGTTTATTTATGTACTGTATGTATTTATTTAGTTATGTATGTACAGTATTTATTTAGTTATGTATGTATTTGTTTATGTACTTATTTCTTTATCAATTTATGTCTTTATATATTTCTTTACACTTTCAGGAGACTGTGTTTAATACATTGAGTTTATTTATGTACTGTATGTATTTATTTAGTTAGGTATGTATTTGTTTATGTACTTATTTCTTTATCAACTTATGTATTTATATATTCCTTTTTATTTTCAGGAGACTGTGTTTAATACATTGAGTTTATTTATGTACTGTATGTATTTATTTAGTTAGGTATGTATTTGTTTATGTACTTATTTCTTTATCAACTTATGTATTTATATATTCCTTTTTATTTTCAGGAGACTGTGTTTAATACATTGAGTTTATTTATGTACTGTATGTATTTATTTAGTTATGTATGTATTTATTTAGTTAGGTATGTATTTATTTAGTTAGGTATGTATTTATTTAGTTAGGTATGTATTTATTTAGTTAGGTATGTATTTGTTTATGTACTTATTTCTTTATCAATTTATGTATTTAATTATTTCTTTATCAACTTATGTATTTAATTATTTCTTTATCAATTTATGTATTTAATTATTTCTTTATCAATTTATGTATTTAATTATTTCTTTATCAATTTATGTATTTAATTATTTCTTTATCAATTTATGTATTTAATTATTTCTTTATCAATTTATGTATTTAATTATTTCTTTATCAATTTATGTATTTAATTATTTCTTTACACTTTCAGGAGACTGTGTTCAATACGTTGGCGTGTTTGTTATACCTTGCCTCATCATCACAATTGTCTTGGGCCGTACACACCTGGTTGTGGCCAAACTATCTCTTCAAACCACAATATTCAGTCTATCCAGCCATGAGTGCTGCTTATGTGAGTAGTATGTATGTATGTATGGATTTTATTGTATTGTATCTCTCTCTGTGTGTTCGTCTCTCGTTTTCTGTGTGTCTGTCTGTATGTGTGTGTGTGTGTGTTTTTCTCTGTACATTAGTCTCTCGTTTTCTGTGTCTCTGTCTTTTTCTGTCTGTGTGTGTCTGTCTGTCTTTTTCTCTCTGTCTGTTCATCTCTCATTTCTTTCTGTGTCTATGTCTATCTCCTCTCCCTCTTTCTGTCTGTCTGTAAACTTCTCTCCTCTCTCTCTCATTTTATTACACAGATGCTTCCTCTCTCTCTCTCTCTCTCCCTTCTCTCCTCTTCCTCTGTGTGTGTGTGTGTGTGTGTGTGTGTGTGTGTGTGTGTGTGTGTGTGTGTGTGTGTGTGTAATTCCCTTGTTGTATAACCGAATTTACCACATCAAGCAATGATACTGTTAATATACTCTCTCTCTCCCTCTTCTTTCTCTATCCCATTTTATTACACGGATGCTAACTCACTCTATCTCTGTCTCTCTCTCTCTCTCTCATTTTATTACACAGATGCTAACTCACTCTATCTCTGTCTCTCTCTCTCATTTTATTACACAGATGCTAACTCATTCTCTTTCTCTCTCTCTCTCATTTTATTACACAGATGCTAACTCATTCTCTTTCTCTGTCTCTCTCATTTTATTACACAGATGCTAACTCATTCTCTATCTCTCTCATTTTATTACATGGATGCTAACTCACTCTCTCTCTGCTTACAGGTACTGGGCCTTGTACTGGGTGTGGTTCATGGAGTAGATGCTTGGATGTCATACAGGTTCCTCACTGGTAAACCTACATAGATCAACACCACCACCACCACCACAACAACAACACCTTTTACTGTTGTTATTCCTCACTGGTAAACAAACCTACATAGATCACAACAATAACTACAACACCTTCTATTGTTATTCCTCATTGGTAAACAAACCTACATAGATCACAACAACAACACCTTTTACTGTTGTTATTCCTCACTGATAAACAAACCTACATAGATCACAACAACACTTATCTGGTCACAAGTGATAACCAGACAATTGACACAAGCCCTCACACAAAATGCCTTGTGGGTTTACCTAAGTGATGATGGTACAGTACTTTGAGGCAACACATTGAGCAAACCATCAACAAGGCCACAAGAATTGCTGGTTGGATCCTTAGAACATTCTATTCCCGGGAGAAGGATTGTATACTGACTCTGTGGAGGAACACTTGTACAACCTGTCCTGCTCTGGTCCCCACACATGGCTATGCACATACAAGCCCTCCAGTCCTTACAGAGAGCATACACCAGGCAAGTAAAGGCCAGGAAAGAACTCTCCTATTGGGAAAGGCTAAAAAGACTGGGGTTGTATTCTCAGCAACGACGGAGAGAGATATACATCATCACCTACACATGGAAGGCACTTGAAAAACTGGTAGCCATGCAGCCGTTCTAACATAAATGAGGTGGAACCACATTTCCACCAGAGGACCGGCTGCAAGTGTGTTAGAAAACTACCACCATCACAAGTACCAACAAGGATCAACACTCTCCCATCATCAAGTCTGTCCTACAATGGACCAACAATCTTCAACTGCCTACCAACAAGAATTCTGGACCTTACTGGCTGCTCCGTGGACTCCTTCCAAACCCACTGGATATCTTACTGAGGACAGTACCTGATGAACCACCAGTACCTGGATACACATCACTCTACAGAACAGTTACAAATTCATTACTGGACGGGGCTGCTCGGCCAGACAGCTTGAGGAACTTCAACAACAACAATGAAGGGATACCTGGGTTGGAAGGAATGTTGGAACACCATTGCTCTCAGGAATTGCCTCGCAACATTTACAAGAAAGAACAACACCTTTTACTGTTGTTATTTCTCACTGGTAAACCTACATAGATCACAACAACAACACCTTTTACTGTTGTTATTCTTCACTCAAGATTAGGCAAGAGAAATCATCGTTATTTTTAAAACCCAAGTTCCCTTTTTTTAATACTATTGCTAATTATAATACTACCGTTACTATTATTATTATTACTACTACTACAACTACTAATAATAATAATGTATAATAATAATGTACAGTAGATATAATAATATTAATATATAAAAATAATTATATATAATAATAATAATAATCAGCCCATTTCCCATTTTCAATTAAAATAATAATAATTTTCAATACCACATTTCCTTTTTTTACTACTACTACTAATAATAATAATAATAAATGGGTAGAGATAAATCAGATCAGAATTAATATCTAATATCCAGTAAAAAAATGATTGCTTCCCCCTCACATTAACTACTGCATTTTGACATTTTTGGAGATAAAGATTCCTCCAAACTATTCCCAGCAACAGGCGACCAATATTATTTATTAATCTGATCCTGTTTCCTGACATACTTTGGAGGAATCAAGGTTCTCCAATGTACCTTAAAATCAATGAACCGGGCGGGAGCAAAAATAAAGGTAACATTGATTCCGATATATTATTATAATGTACCATAATCATAATATTATGTTGTGAATATTATAATGTACAGTCTACAGCATAAGTTACCTTCAATTCCACCTGTGTATGTATGTATATGTGTGTGTACAGTTGGCTCCACTCCTGCATTTCTCCCCTGTCATTGTCAATGTTGGGCCAGTCAGAAATTCGAATCCCGATTCACAAGTAAAAATATTCGTAACATTCATGTTTCGAAATTTTTAACTTGTGGATCGGGATTCGAATTTCTGACTGGCCCAACATTGGCAGAGCGAGGGGTGAAACGTGGGAGTGGAGCCAACTGTATGTATGTATGTATATATGTGTGTATGTATATGTATGTGTGTGTGTTTGTGTGTGTGTGTGTTTGTGTGTGTGTGTGTGTGTGTGTGTGTGTGTGTGTGTGTGTGTATGTATGTATGTATGTACTGTATTTATTTATGTATGTATTAGCTATAATGATGTTTTAATACAATTTTAATACATAGATGACAGATATGTATATAGTTCCCATGTTGTGGTGATTTATGTAACTATGTGGTTGGAATAAAATGTGGTTGAGAATGTAACTACAGTATGTGGTCAATGTAACTATGTGGTCATATTAGTATTATTAAAAACATGAGATGGACTTGAATTTATGCTGTTGACTGTATTCTGATTATAATATGTTGTGGTAAATTTCTGATGGGTCCTTGAGGGGGTGCAGGAATAGGGGGACAGGCTTGGGGGAGGGGGGATTAGAGGGGTGCGGGAATAAGGGACAGGCTTTCTACCCATCCCAAGCCTGTCCCCTCAAACCGTCCCCCCTAAACCTCCTACACCAAGTCTGCCCCCAACTCCCACACCCCATAAGAAATACAATATTCATTCAGATGGTAAGTGTGTTATTGTATATGTCAGTGGTGTGGTTAATGGTAACGATGACACACACACACAAACACACACACACACACACACACACACACACACACACACACACACACACACGTCCTTTCATACAGACCTAGGATAGTTACCACACCACACAAAAAAATGTTCTTGAATACAACACAACATTACATGACCCAAAGTAGGACTCCTTTACACACCACAAACATTCTTGAATACAACACAACATTACACGATCCCACATAAATGATGGTAGTGGAAGTATTAGTAATGTACGATGACTCATTTACACACACCACAACCTTACCTTACACAACCCCAAATAAATGATGGTAGTGGAGGTATGGTAATGTACGACGACTCATTTACACACACCACAATCTTACACGATCCCAATCCAATCACTGTGACGGTAGTGGAGGTATGGCAATGTACGACGACTCATTTACACACACCACACACAACCTTACACGACCCCAATGCGATCACTGTGATGGTAGTGGAGGTATGGCAATGCGAGGGTCGGCAGCAGCGGTGGACTCCAGGTTGGCAAGGAGTTGTTGTAACCAGTGTTTAGTGGACTTGTCATCCTTGAGACAGGCAGCAAAGGTCTGGTCCTGGAGCTGGTCTGGCAGGCACTGACGCAGGGCTTCCCGGGCTCTGTTTATATAGGGGAGGGAGAGTTAGGCTGGTGGGGTGGGTTGCCGAGTACTGAATAAACCACTATAATAATGTATAACTCTCAATCACGTGATGATGCAGTAGCACGCCTCACTTCTGATCTTTCCCTCATCTCTAACTGGGGCAGAGAGAACCTTGTTGTTTTCAATGCCTCTAAAACACAGTTCCTTCATCTTTCAACTCATACTAATCTTCCTGATGTCTATCCCCTCTCCTTTAATGATACACAACTTGACCTTTCCTCTTCTCTTAATATTCTTGGAGTTTCTTTCTCTCATAATCTCTCCTGGAGAGATCACATTAATAAATGTCAAACCTACATAGACCCTTCCCTTAAAGAGGTGTGGGAGTACGGGACATTTAACAAACAAACAAACATACAAAAGCACATAAAAAAACAAAATCCAGATAAGCTCAAACCCAAAAAAATACACATACATATATATATATATATATATATATATATATATATATATATATATATATATATATATATATATATATATATATATATATATATATATAAAAAAACTCATACACACACACAAAAAAAAATTCAAACCCAAAAAAATACATATATACAGTGTCGGCAAAAAAAGACGCTACCTCCCACCGACATCGATGTTACCTACGACATCGTGACATAAAATTATGGGAGATTTCATTAAAAAAAAATATATATCTATTGTTCTGGTAGGCCTACTCACCAATTAGTACTTTGTCATTTCTCCTTTCATATTAATAACCTCTTGCAGACGTCTAGGCATAGACCTAGCTAATATTTCAAAATAGGATCTCTCCAGTAAAGCAAGAAGGATATGCGTTATGGTTGTGGTATGCCTGACAGTTCGCCTGTATATTTCTTTAATTGGCACTTTTCCTTCACTTAATGCCAAAATATGGACCCTTTCCTCCTAGCTAGTTGTTGTAGCACCCATGGCAATGCACTAGGTTATCTAAAGGCCACCAGAATCACGGGGTAAAGATTCAGTTTGAAAACAATCTGAGCACAAAAAAAGTCAGTGCACTGATTCCACCCAGGCAGATATAACTAGTAAATTTTGAAATCTGTCTGGCAGTGGCCGGCAGCAATAGGTTATTAGGATACCGCCCTCTGCCAGACAGATTTCAAAATTTACTAGTTATATCTGCCTGGGTGGAATTTTATGTCACGATGTCGTAGGTAGCGTCGATGTCGGTGGGAGGTAGCGTCTTTTTTTGCCGACACTGTATATACCAAAAAAAAAAAAAAAAAAAAAAAAAATTCAAATTAAAATCAAACCTCCCCTCAAAAAAAAAATATATATGAAAAAAAAAAACACACAAATACAAACACCAAAATACCTTGGGTTGTCGGATAGCCTGAGGTAGCATCGGATGACGTGTTTTAGTAGCCTGGCAGACTGTTCCTTGGCCAGTGCAATCACCATCTTCCCCAGAATCATGGCAACGTGGGAGAAACGCTCGTACGTCTGAAAAATAAGTAATGAGCGATTATTATTAATACAATCATTTATTATTATCATCATTCAATATTATTATCATTTATTATCATCATTTATCATTATCATCATTTATTATCATCATCATTTATTATTATCATCATTTATTATCATCATCATTTATTATCATCATCATTTATTATTATCATCATTTATTCCTATCATCATATAATATAATCATCATCATATATTAGCACGCACACACACACACACACACACACACACAAATAATCCACTACCTGACATATGTAGTTGAGTCCTGTTTCATCCAGTAGTATTTTCTGGAGTATAAACGTGGCGACGGTCTTACTCAGTTCAGACCCGGACTCCATTATACGTAGACACAGCGGAATGATCTCAGTCGTCAGTAGGAAGTTGATCACCTCCTGTTCGTCCGTCTGTGTGTGTCAGAGAGATTGATTGATTGATTGGTTGAGGGATTGATTGATTGGTTGTGAGGTTGATTGATTGATTAGTTGTGAGATTGAGAAAGAGATTGATTGATTGGTTGGTTGTGAGATTGATTGATTGGTTGGTTGTGAGATTGATTGATTGAGAGATTGATTAGTTGGTTGGTTGTGAGATTGATTGTTGAGAGATTGATTGATTGGTTGGTTGTGAGATTGATTGTTGAGAAAAGATTGATTTTTGATTGATTGTTGTGAGAAAGATAGATTGATTGATTGGTTGGTTATGAGATTGATCGATTGTGAGATTGACTGATTGATTGTTGTGAAAAAGAGAGATTGATTGGTTGAAATTGATTGATTGGTTGTGAGATTGATTGATTGGTTGGTTGAGAGATTGATTGATTGGTTGGTTGTGAGATTGATTGATTGGTTGGTTGAGAGAAAGAGATTGATTGGTTGGTTGAAATTGATTGATATTAGGTCCGCAACAGTGAGGTCATATAGCGCCAGAAAAAAGTGATAAGAGATTGTTCATTATTGTACTACAGCACGTGAGAAAGTGTGTGTGTGTGTGTGTGTGTTTGTTTAAAAGTGCATATGTGTGTTTGTTTAAAAGTGTGTATGTGTGTGTTTTTAAAAGTGCATATGTGTGTTTGTTTAAAAGTGTGTATGTGTGTGTGTGTTTAAAAGTGCATATGTGTGTTTGTTTAAAAGTGTGTATGTGTGTGTGTGTTTGTTTAAAAGTGTGTATGTGTGTTTGTTTAAAAGTGTGTATGTGTGTGTGTGTTTTTAAAAGTGCATATGTGAGTTTGTTTAAAAGTGTGTATGTGTGTGTGTGTGTGTGTGTTTAAAAGTGCATATGTGTGTTTGTTTAAAAGTGTGTATGTGTGTGTGTTTAAAAGTGCATATGTGTGTTTGTTTAAAAGTGTGTATAAATGGGTGGGTGTGTGTGTTTTAAATTTGTAAGTGTATCTAGATAGATAGATCAATTTTACATACAAACAAACAACACACAGCCTCCTCTAGATAGATAAATAGATAGATAGATCAATTTAGAGTGTATGCGTTCGTGTTTACATACAAACGGACACACACACACACACACACACACACACACAGTCTACTCTCCTCACCTTAACGAGTGCTCCTATGACTCCGAGTGATGTGAGCCTAAGGTATTCAAATGGTCTGGTTTTACTGACGGTCTGAAGGAAGGGGTACAGGTAGAGGGGGATGTGGGCCGCCAGGAACTGCGACCGCGTCTCCGGATGCGACGCAACGCACTAAAAAAAAAAAAGAGAAGAGATAGACGGTATTTAATTCCTCCTTAAAAAGAAAAGAAAAAAAAAACTGTACAATATTTAGTTTCCCCCCAAAAAAAAGAGAAAAGAAAAATGGTATTTAATTTTCCAACCAAAATAAAACACAGAAAAGAAATGTGGTATTTAATTCCTCCCTAAAAAGAAAAGAAGAAAAATGGTATTTAATTTTCCACCCAAAACAAAAATGGAAAAGAAATGTGGTATTTAAAATCTCCCTAAAAAGAAAAGAAAAAAACCTATATCTAATTTTCCATAAAAAAAAAAGATAAAAGAAATGCGGTATTTAATTTTCCACCCCAAAAATGGAAAAGAAATGAGGTATTTAATTTTCCACCCCAAAAAAAAAGATAAAAGAAATGAGGTATTTAATTTTCCACCCCCCAAAAAAGTGAATATAAATGTGGTATTTAATTTTCCTTCCCAAAAAAGGAAAAGAAAAAAAGTATTAATTCACCCATCCAAAAAAGAAAAAGAAGAAAAGCAGTATTTAATTCCCCCTCAAAAAAAATAATGGGTTATTCATTATTCATCATTTACTCACTCAATCCATTTTTCCATGCTTCAGTTATTCAATATTCATCATATAACCATTTATTATTCATTTTCCCATGCTTCAGTTATTTGTTATTCATCATTCATCATTTACCCATTAATTCTTCATCATTTATTCACTTGTTATTCACTTTCTCATGATTCAGTCATTTGTTATTCATTATGCATCATTTACCCATTCGTCATTTATCATTTACCCATTCATTCTTCGTCCTTCATCATTCTTCATTTACACATTCGTCATTCATCATTTACCCATTCATTCTTCATCATTCATCATTCACCCATTCATTCTTCGTCATTCATCATTAACCCATTCATTCTTCATCATTCACCATCACATTACTCACCTGCAATAGAGCGAGTGCATTGCAGACCCTGTTGCTCTGATGTGCTGTGAGTGTTGCAGGATTGATGGCAGGATAAATGTTGATAATCTCCTGCAACAGTGCCGCGATTGTGCCGAACGAATTCCAAAGCAGTGGTGCCAAGTCCGGAACTGACTCACGCTTCTTGCTGCGGGCCCAGGCAAAGTTAGAGAGATTTTTTTTTTATGGAGAGACGAGATTTATATTTTTTAGCTTTATGGAGAGATGAGAGATAATTTATTTTTAGCTTTATGGAGAGATGAGAGATAATTTATTTTTAGCTTTATGGAGAGATGAGATAATTTATTTTTAGCATTATGGAGAGATGGGATATTTTTTTTTTTTAGCTTTATGGAGAGATGAGAGAATTTATTTTTAGCTTTATGGAGAGATGAGAGATAATTAATTTTTAGCTTTATGGAGAGATGGGATATTTTTTTTTTTAGCTTTATGGAGAGATGATAACTCCAGCACTCATTGACTTACATGGGTTACCAATAAAGGCGAGGATTGTGTACAAGATATGTCTTCTAACATTCCCACCATTGACATTTGGAAAACCAGAGTACTTGACGAATCTTTTAAGATGTTTTCATGTAAATACCTCCATGGAACTCAGACCTAGTGATGAACAATACAGATTAAATGAACCGAGGAGTAATCTGACAATGGGTTTCAGAGCTTTTGAAAGATGTGCACCAAGACTCTTTAATCATCGTTTAATGGATTGCCATTAAATGTCCGGAGAAGTGACGAAAATTGCACGATTTTTAAGAAAAGACTGAAAACATATCTGTTGGCGGAGTGTTACGACACGGATGATATGAATATTACAAGTGATTATAGTGTTTAATAATATTGAAGGAAGCCCTGCGGAGCACCAACTGTTGGTGGAGCGGGGCATAGAATATACAACAACAAGTAACAAGTATATGAGATATTTTTTTTAGCTTTATGGAGAGATATTGTGGCTTTAGGAAGAGTTTTTTTTAGCTTAAACACACACACACACCTTAATTCAAGTAGGGCATTTTCCCTGGTCTCTGGATTAGCAAGTTCAATGATCCACTGGTATATCTTGTCCCTCTCAGCACTGGTGATGCCACTGCCTGTACCAAGGAACCTCTGACCTGGTGCTGTACCCTGAAATGTGAGAGAGAGAATATGAGAGACAGAACGAATGAAATTGAATGAGAAAAACACACGCACACAGACAGAGAGAAAGAGAGAGAGACACACACACAGGGAAAGAGAGAGACACACACACACACACAGAAAGAGAGACAGAAACACACACACAGACAGAGAGAGAGAGAGAGAAACACACACACACACACACACACAGAGAGAGACCTGGTGCTGTACCCTGAAATGTGAGATAGATATAGAGTTAGAGAGAGAGAGAGAGAGAGGGGGGGATGTAATGGAGGAGTGAGTGAGAGAACGAACGAAAATGAGTGACAGAACAATTGAATGAAAATGAGACACACACACATAGAGAGAGAGAGAGAGAGAGAGACACACAGAGAGAGAGAATATATCATGGGAGAGACAGAACGAAAGAAAATGAATGAGAGAAACACACACATAGAGGAGAGAGAGAGAGACCTGGCGCTGTACCCTGGAATGTGAGAGAGAGAGAGAGAGAGAGAGAGAGAGAGAGAGAGAGAGAGAGAGAGAGAGAGAGAGAGAGAGAGAGAGAGAGAGAGAGAGAGAGAGTGAGAGAGAATATATGATGGAAGAGACATTGAAGATTAGAAATCGTGAGTGGCCTTATAAAGCATTTATAACGGAAATGCTACTAAGAAATATTGTAGTAAAAGATTAAATAGAGGATATTGCAAGACAAAAAGTGTGAAAAAGGCAATTAACTAGTGTTATAACGCATTTATGATGGAAATGTTACTAAGAAATATTGTAGTAGAAGATGAAATACATTATACTGTAAGACGAAAAGTGTGAAAAATGCAATTAAAAAAAAAATGTGGACTCTTGAAAAATACGAGGTGCACTTCAATTATAAGAGGTAACTATTGATATGCAACATTTGTAGAAGAAATGGTATATAGAAAAGTGGTTTGTAATAGTGAAATATAAACACTGGTAATAGTAACATTTTCGAAATCGAGTTGTGGCAACTTGTAAAAATATTCCAAAATGAGATACAGTAGAAACATACATACATACATACAGTAAATAAAGAGAGTATACATACATACATACACAAAGTAAATAAAGAGAGTATAATATTATACACACATACAGAACGAAAGATAATTAGATATACCCAATATAAAGATTAGCTTTATTTCAAAATTTCACACACACACACACACATATAGATATAATTAAAGATATAATTAATAATAAAGACATAATTAAAGTCGTTACTAACCTGTGTATTGCCTAGAGGGTTCATTGTGGCCGGGGTATTGTTTGTAGGTATGTGTGTATGTGTAAATTAACTCGTAAAAACACACACACACTATTTTATCAGACCGATTCTGAAATGTAAACAAATGGATGAAGGAGGGAGTCAGTGTTGCCAACTCTGTGATGACCCTGCTGCTTGTTGTTGTTGTTGTTGATGAAATTTTCCCCAGCTTCTACAACGTGAGAATTTTCTTTTTTGCCTCAATTTCAACGTGAGAATTTTCTTTTTTGTCTCAATTTTAACGTGAGAATTTCTTTTTTTACCTCAATTTTAACGTGAGAATTTCTTTTTTTGCCTCAATTTCAACGTAAGAATTTCCTTTTTTGCCTCAATTTCAACTTGAGAATTTATTTTTTATCTCAATTTCAACGTGAGAATTTCCTTTTTTACCTCAATTTCAACATGAAAATTTTGTGGAAAAATTAAAAAAGAAACCACTTATTTATTACACAGAGAGTACCTCAACTTCAGCATAAAAAATTATCTTTTTATCTCATTAATTATTTGTTTCATGTTTAAGATTATCGCATTATTTTATTTATTTACCATCTTGATATTTCGTCTGGTAGAAATTTTCCCATTTACTCATGAATAATATACAATTTCCCCATTGGTACCTCTAATTTTCTCATAACTAGGGTAAATTCACTATAATCTGGCAACACTCACTCGATGGTCATAGTTCTCTCAGCCGCCACCAGATGGCTTGTAGAATTTTATTATTGTAGCTCAACATATTATATGTTAGATTATATGTTTTGTAAAATATGGCACAGTAATTAATACAAGGGTTAATTTGTAATAATGATGATAATAATTACGAAACTAAAATCAAAACAAACTTTAAATGTTGCCCCGTTGGAAAGACAATATCGCTGATGGAGTTTGTGGTGTATGGCTGTATGTTTTTCTATTGATAGACATTCTCATAAAACAAAATGATTAACTTTTGGGCAAAATCGGTCGAAGGTCAAGGTCACACAAAAATAAAGATAGCAAAGGTCAAGTGTCTGTTTTAGGTCTAGCGTCCACAGGTTTAGCCGTATGATGTTCATTTTTTATTGTGTTGATAGATATTCATCATAAAACAAAATGATTAACTTTTGGGAAAAATCGGTCGAAGGTCAAGGTCACAAAAAAATAAAAATAGCAAAGGGCGAGTGGTGGCTGGCATCTTTAAGGGGCGGTGTTGCCATCGAATGATGTCTTGTTTTTTAATGTATTTATTGTTCAAGGCTGTCTTATTAGACCTTGACAGAACCTTATTGAAGTTTTTCCGGGGTTATGGACATGACAGAAGAGTCTGACTGGGACGAGGTGTCAATAATATCTATTGTTATTTAATATGTAAATAGAAAATTTTTAGGGCTTTATGCCTATGGACTCGTGTTGGTGATTAAGGCAGTCAGTGTTGTTACATGAAACATACACCTGTGTTTGTTGGTCTGTGTAGCAGCAGTAGTGGCCGTAGTGGTGACAGACCTACTATATATCCACTAAATCTTTAAAACTACCCACTAAATTATTCTATGTCCATCTTTAAGGGGGAGTGGGAATAGGGGGACAGGCTTGGGGGGTGCGGGAGTAGGGGACAGGCTTTCTACAACCCACCCAACCCCATGCCTGTCCCCCTACTCCCGCACCCCCCCAAGCCTGTCCCCTACTTAAAACTACACAACAACCCAAAACCATCGACAGAGCACTCCACCTCATGAACCAACCCAGTGAAACACCAACCAACACCAACCAACACCAGTGATAACAGTTTCGAATTGGTTCATTAACACCCGTAGTTTCGAATTGGTTCATTTATTAGTCCGAACCGAGGTGACTTAAAACAGGGAGACAGGCAATGGAGGAGTCAGACCCGTAGTTTTAAAACATTTGAGGGCCCTTACTGGAGCTCTATGAACCCTCCAAATAATTCAGGCCACAAAACGCTTCAGTGTTTCGAAAAGGGAATCTGTTGCCTGGAGTAGTTTGGAGAATTCATAGAGCTCCAGTAAGGGCCCTCAATTTTTTTTTTAAACTACGGGTGTCAGTCTCATATTGGCAATCATTGGGTGTGTCAGTGTGTTGTTTACTCGTGGTGGTGACAGAAGACGTGGTGGTAAATAATATCAAAGTGGATTTTAGCAGCTGGTACCATCTTGCTGCCTGTCAGGTTTTTATTTATGTTGTATTTGTGTGTTAAGTTTAAGGGGGGGTGGGAGTAGGGGGACAGGCTTGGGGGGGTTAGGGGGGTGCGGGAGTAGGTAGACAGCCTTGAGGGGGTTAGGGGGGTGCGGGAATAGGGGACAGGCTTGGGGGGGTTAGGGGTGTGCAGGAATAGGGGACAGTCTTTCTACCCCCCACCCCCCACCCACCCCAAGCCTGTCCACTACTCCCGCACCCCCCAAACCCTCCCAAGCCTGTCCCCCTACTCCTGCACCACCCAAAACCCCCAATTAACCTCCCAACCCACCCCCCAAAGCCTGTCTCCCTACTCCCGCACCCCCCAAAAAACTCCAAGCCTGTCCCCTACTCCCGCACCCCCCAAAAAAACCCAAGCCTGTCCCCTTATTCCCACACACCCTTAAAATTCTATATAGCTGCCGCCGCCACCGTCGTTTTTTAATAATTAGTTTTTTTTAATTGTTTTTTTAATAATATATATATTTTTTAATATTTTTTTGTTTATTAATTAATTTTTTTTTGTAATAATTAACTTTTTTTTTTAATTCATTTTTTTTTTTTTTTTTTTTTATTAATATTTTTTCGTCGTAGTCGCCGCCGCCGCCGTCCCGTCGTCGCCCCCCCGCCGCAATCCCGTCGCCGCCGCCGTCGTTTTTTAATAATTAGTTTTTTTTTTTTTTTAAATAATTTATATATAATTTTTTTAACATATCTATATTTTTTTATTATTATTATTTTTTTGTAATAATTAACTTTTTTTTTATTATTATTATTATTATTATTTTTTAATTTGTTTTCGTCGTCGTCGCCGCCGCCTCCGCCGCAACCGCCGCCGCTGCCACCGTCGTTTTTTAATACTTAGTTGTTTTTTAATTGATTTTTTAATAATATATATATTTGTTTTAATATATTTTTTTTTATTAATTATTTTTTTTTGTTGAGCCTGTGGGTGGTAAGATTCGGGACGAGACACACAGACATATCGGATAAGTATAATTGTATTTACATCTACATTTTTCTCACAATGAAATAGGGTCACATTCTCTTATATATTGGGGTAACTATTACTATTATCATTATATATATTTGTGATTGTTATTATTATATAATTACTAGTATGTTGTGATACAATAATGTTCCCTTATTATATATACCAGTGTTGTGCTAACTTACCATTATTATTAACTAATTAATTCTATGCTTTATTATATTGCATTATTGAGGTGTGATTATTGAACTGATTTAGTGAATGTTTATTATAAGTGCATTATTTAATCTGAGAACTCCTGATTTCTTTTATTACTTCTTTTAATGTTAATTGTTTGTCTTTGTGTTTCTTCATATTATTGATATATTATAGAAATTCACGAGTAGTTTGTTTATCTTATTATTTTTATTCCTTATACCTGAAGCTGGGTATGTATGTATGTATGTGTGTTATGTATGTATGTGTGTTATGTATGTATGTGTATGTGTGTATGTGTATGTGTATGTGTGCAAAGAGGTAGTGTATCCGTGTGTATGTATGTGTGTGTGTGTGTGTGTGCAAAGAGGTAGTGTATCCGTGTGTGTATGTGTATGTATATGTGTATGTGTATGTGTGCAAAGAGGTAGTGTATCCGTGTGTGTGTGTGTGTGTGTATGTGTGTGTGTGTGTGTGTGTGTGCAAAGAGGTAGTGTATCCGTGTGTGTGTGTGTATGTGTGTGTGTGTGTTTTTGTAAAGAGAAGCAATATGTGTGTTATGTATGTATATGTATGTTATGTAAGTATGTGTGCTATGTATGTATGTGTGCAAAGAGGTACTATGTCCGTGTATATGTGTGTGTGTGTGTGTTTGTAATGTACAGAGAGGCGGTGTGTGTGTGTGTGTGTGTAATATAAAGTATATAGTATTAGGCTCGTATCTGCTACCAAGCCCACGGTATGCATAGTAATGATAATACCTTTTGTGACACACATAATAAAGTGAAAACAACTGCGCAGTACACACACACATGTATACCTTTATATATAGACGGTATATATTGCCAACTGAGAGAGAGAGAGAGAGAGAGAGAGAGAGAGAGGTTTTAGCAGTAATAACACGATAAGCTCCGGCTCTTAATGATTCAAGTGAAATGAGTGAGTGAGTGAGTGAGTTGAATCCCTTTTAAGAAATGGTCGCCCCAAGAACAATGAGTGAGTGAGTGAGTCAGTCAGTTGAACCATTTTAGAAGTTGTCGCCCCAAGAAGAACAAGAACAAGAACAAGAACAATAATTACCTTGAGCTCTAGGCTGAGGCTGGAGCTAAAAATGTATAGCCTATAGAAGGAAAGGAGGGACAGTAAACACCAAGGAAATAGAAGGAAAGGAGGAAAGTGAAGGAAAAGAGAGAGAGAGAGGGAGAGAGAGAGAAGTAGAAGTAGATGAGAGAGAGAGAGAGAGAGAAGTAGAAGTAGATGAGAGAGAGAGAGAGAAGTAGAAGTAGATGAGAGAGAGAGAGAGAAGTAGAAGTAGATGAGAGAGAGAGAGAGAGAGAAGTAGAAGTAGATGAGAGAGAGAGAGAGAGAAGTAGAAGTAGATGAGAGAGAGAGAGAGAGGGTGTGTGTGTGTATGTGTGTGTGGGTGGGTTACGTAGGTAGGTAGGTAGGTAGGTAGGGGGGGAATGAGATGAGAAGATGACCACTACCACTACTACCATCACTACCATCACTATCCCTTGTGGTGGAGGAGTGGAAGGAAGGTAGGTATAGTGCTCTCTATCTCTCTCTTTCTCTCTCTCTCTCTCTCTCTCTCTCTCTTTGAAATATCGTGAATAAACTCAATTTCCCAATGGGCAAAATATGTGACAAATAAGTTTCAACGCTGATAAATGTAAAACAAAACAGTTGCCAAAAAAGGTATTGCGACAAATCTTGATAGAACTTTAACCCTAGTAATATCCACAACTATTTGTATATGGACTATAGGCATGTATGACAGAAGGAAATATACATATCCTTCTGTAATACATACTTATAAACATGTATAACAGAAGGAAATATACATATCCTTCTGTAATACATACTTATAAACATGTATAACAGAAGGAAATATACATATTCTTCTGAAATACATACTTATAAACATGTATAACAGAAGGAAATATACATATCCTTCTGTAATGCATACTTATAAACATGTATGACAGAAGGAAATATACATATCCTTCTGTAATACATACTTATAAACATGTATAACAGAAGGAAATATACATATCCTTCTGTAATACATACTTATAAACATGTATAACAGAAGGAAATATACATATCCTTCTGTAATACATACTTATAAACATGTATAACAGAAGGAAATATACATATTCTTCTGTAATACATACTTATAAACATGTATAACAGAAGGAAATATACATATCCTTCTGTAATGCATACTTATAAACATGTATAACAGAAGGAAATATACATATCCTTCTGTAATACATACTTATAAACATGTATAACAGAAGGAAATATACATATCCTTCTGTAATACATACTTATAAACATGTATAACAGAAGGAAATATACATATCCTTCTGTAATATATACTTATAAACATGTATAACAGAAGGAAATATACATATCCTTCTGTAATACATACTTATAAACATGTATAACAGAAGGAAATATACATATCCTTCTGTAATACATACTTATAATCTCTACACACACCTATGGACATTAATATGCTTAATGTTCTATCAAAATTTGTCGCAATACCTTTTTTGGCAACTGTACAGCCATGGGTAAAGTGATGGTCTAATGTACTGCAACACCTTCCAATGAGATGGCTTCGAAAAATGATCCGAAACTATAGCTGTTGGTGTGTGCAATTTTGGTTCATAAAATTAACTCCAATAGCTCGCTTTTATTCACCAGCAGGTTGCAGTACATTAGACCATCATGACTTTACAAGGAGTGTTGGAGAGTAACTGAATTAAGTTCGAAAAAGTGAGTCTTCTATACCTCTCTCTCAGCGTTGTGAATGGTTTGGAAAATTCACTGGTTCACTGGTTCGAACTCTGTACTTCATATCGGAAATGGAAATAAGGGAGCGAATTAAATACAAAAAAAAAAGTGTGTAGACTCATAAATTAACTTATTTTTGGTTAATTAACGATATTTACAAGTAATTTAAAGCCTATATAGCCAGCAGCAATTAATATAGGCCTACTTCAGTTCTTCAAAAAAGGTAAATAAAATAATTGGTTTTATGGGCATTTATAGGAGGAAATTTGATATTGGTAAATTTGGAGTTAGGTTAAGTTTAGTTAGTTATAAATGATGTTAGTAGTGGTGGGGGTAGATAACTAGATATGTAGAATTAGCTGGAGGGAGTAGTGGGTGGGGAGGAGCCTTCTGTTTGTATGTCCTTTGTATTCCTTTGTAATTTCTCTTGTGTGTATGTTTTGCCAAGGGAATCAGAGCAAGGATTGTGTGTGTGTGTGTGTGTGTAAGACAAATGTGTGTGTGTGTGTGTGTGTGTGTGTAAGACAAATGTGTGTGTGTGTGTGTGTAAGTGTGTGTAAGAACAAGTGTGTGTGTGTGTGTGTGTGTAAGACAAATGTGTGTGTGTGTGTGTGTGTGTGTGTGTGTGTGTGTAAGAGCAAGTGTGTGTGTGTGTGTGTAAAAGCAAGTGTGTGTGTGTGTGTAAAAGCAAGTGTGTGTGTGTGTGTAAGAGCAAGTTTGTGTGTGTGTGTGTGTGTAAGAATAAGTGTGTGTGTGTATAAGTGTGTGTGTGTATAAGTGTGTGTGTGAGTGATGGA
>JAWZYT010005344.1:0-62500 GCA_034508575.1 Petrolisthes manimaculis
ATGTAACATGAACCCCACGTTGTTCATTCTATACTCTAAATATTCATTATTATAAGATTAGTATTGTCCATATTAGTCCTCTAGGTTTTGGTATAATGCATATCAGTAGCCTTATTCCTTAATATTTTATCTTTAGACATTAATCTCAGCGGGAAAAATATTATAGTAATGTAAAAGTTGAGCAGGGTTAAATTTCAGACGTTTACATGAAGCATAGTGAATATTCCAGTAATCAGAAACTTTCAATACGAAGTGTAAATTTCAGCAGTAGAAAATTCAGAGTAATTTTTTTCAGGAGCGCAGAATTCAATGGTGAATATAGGTAGGCGAGGTGGTCATCTAATCTGATATACAGTATAGGCTATAGACCATCCACACCAGGTGGCCCCGGAAGTAATGAAACACACACATAACATTTATATACAGGTATATATATATGGCCTATATTGTACAGTATGTGTGTGTATGGTGTATGTAAATCATTATACAGTATATGCTTGTGTGTGTGTGCGTGATGTGCGTGTGTGTTTGTGTATGCATGTCTGTGTGTGTGTGTGTTCTGTGTATGAGAGTGTGAGCGAGAGTGCATGTGCATCCATATTGTTATACATGTACAAAAAGTGTGTGTGTGTGTGTGTGTGTGTGTAGATAGTGAGTGTGTTGCAGGCCCCCGTGAGCGGCTGCCCGTGACCAAGGCCGTACCGACACACACACATACACACACACACATATACATACAGTATCTCTCTCTCTCTTTCTCTCTCTCTCTCTCTCTCTTTTTCTCTCTCTCTCTCTCTCAACATCCCCCATCAATCTCAGTGTGAGTCTTCCTTCACATCACACCATCCTCCCTCCACAACCCCTCCCCCTATATATACAGTACTTTCATTCTTCTCTATAACATCCTTCCTTACTCCACACAATAACAACAACATCTCCTTCACCACCACCACCACCACCGCTTGTCAACCCAAACTCTCCTTCCTCACCACCACAAATCCCACAACCACAACCACAACAAGAAATTACCTCCTCTCTCTCTTTCCATTCTCTCTCTCTCTCTCTCTCTCTCTCTCTCTCTCTCTCTCTCTCTCTCTCTCTCTCTCTCTCTCTCTCTCTCTCTCTCACCAACCATGCAGTCCACCATTAAGCCTTCAACTATCCACTCCCTCTCTTCTCCACCTTTACTCCTCTTTCTCTTTTTAACCACTATTCTCCTGATTTTCTCTTCCTCCTCATATTTTCTTTTCACAACATTTTCATTACTTTATCTCCTCCTCTCGATATTTCACTTTCCTTCGCTCTTACATTTATTCCTCTTTTGTTTTTCCTATACTCACTTCCCCTTTTCCCAATTATTTATTTATTCTATTATTATATTTCTTCTCCTTTGCTCCTCCCTCTCCATTAATTCGTTCCCAGCCCTCCCCTCCATCATCCCTCTTCCTCCTCCTCTTCCATCCATACATTTTTTCCCTACTGTGTCAACAATATCATTCTCTCTCTCTCTCTCTCTCTCTCTCTCTCTCTCTCTCTCTCTCTCTCTCTCTCTCTCTCTCCTCTCTCTCTCTCTCTCTAAGGCTCACCTGTGGCTCATCAAAATAATCTCTTCCTTATTCCATTTTCTCACTATCAGTTAGACTACACCTCAATGGACACACACACACACACACAATATATATATATATATATATATACATCACCACATATACATACACACACACATGCAATATATACATACATCACCACATACACATACACATACGCACACACACACACACATTGCTCTAATTTCACTCACTCAATCCAATATACTTCCACTCTTCCCTTCCCCTCTTCCCTCTATCCCTTACCATCTCCCCTCTCACTCCCCTCCCTCCCTCCCCGTCACGCATCGCACGCGACCCCGCACACAAGGTCCTCTTCGCACACACACACACACACACACACACACACACACACACATACTCTGAACCCTTCGACATATATATGCCTAAAACACACACACACACCACACACACACACACACATCACAATCAGTTCTTTATCATACTCAAATATACACATGAGCAAACAAATAGTGAGAGAGAGAAGAGAGATGAGAGAGAGAGAGAGAGAGAGAGAGAGAGAGAGAGAGAGAGAGAGAGAGAGAGAGAGAGAGAGAGAGAGAGAGAGAGAGAGAGAGAGAGCGAGAGCGAGAGAGAGAGTGAGAGAGAGCGAGTGAGCGAGAGAGAGCGAGTGAGCGAGAGAGAGAGATTGTTTACATGTCGGGGATGGGAGGTAAAACAAGAGACACACAATCCACCAACCCCTACCATCACCTTCCCTCCCTTCCTCCCTCCCTGCCTTATTACACACACCTAGCGGCCCCTCTGACGTAGCGAACTGCCTCTTATGTAACCTGCCCCACACAACCACCACCCACTACCACCACCACCACTACCACCACTAGGCTACACGGCAACAACATCATCATCATCATCTCTACACACACACACACACACACAACACACACACACACACACACACACACACACACACACACAACTACTGACTGTACATCATAATCACCACAGTAGGCCTATATACCTTCATCTCAGTCACCACCACCATCACCACCAACAGCAACATACTCAACACCCATACATACATACACACCAGATAACATTTCATCACATTAGGTTGTCATCACCAATTGCATTACTCCCTAGCGTTACTAAGGTTGGCTAGACGCACATGTTGAGTCATTTAATTTACTATGTGTACAGCCACGGTCAACAGTTCTAACCCATCCACATAAAAAAAAACTCTTAAACCTGAATGAGATCACACAGGGAATTAACACGACTTTTAATTAAATCAAAATGGGTTTAGATTTCTTCCCTTCTATTCGAATTCCTCGGTGTGGGTAAGAACTATTCACTTCTACTGTCCCTGTATTTCTGGAGTCAAGACCTGTAATAATAAGTGACCCTCACACTGACCCACACCACCAACCAACCAACCATACATCAAGACACACGCCTAAAATCTCAAAAATAGCATATACTACAGAGATTAAATCATAGGCATAACTAAATGCATCTAACAAGAGAGAGTTGAATAGTGTATGTTCCAATATTACTTACCCTTAGGTCTGTGCAAAGTACGGATGATTTTTTTTTTTTTTTTTTTTTTTGTCTGTAAAACTAAAATTGACCAAGAAGTCTAGAAGTGTCTATTTCCCACTTGTCTGTCTGTATGTCTGGCTGGTTGTTTCCTCCCAAACCACACATTAATCTTTCTTATGTGTCTGCACTCAACACATCTACTGAACACCTCAATCATCACGGTACAATCACGATAAAAAATCCTGAATCTTAGGAATGAAAGCGTGTCATCTGAGTCAATATGATGAACCATTTTTACATATACCAACAGCCATAGTACAGCTTTATTATTCGATTCAGTTTCATTCGAAGTTGTTGCAGGATTGATGGCCATAAATGGAACTCTGAACTCCTGTTGCAAAAAATAAATATATGTAAATAAATAAATAAATAATTGAAATAAAATAAATCGTCATGCTAGTAAAATACAGGAGAATTTACTTGCCTGTGCTTCATGGATATATTACAGTGACCTCTGAATACCTGTATTTATAGTGAATAAACGTAAATATTTAGTAAGAGAAAACGATGTTGTACCGCTTGAATTCACAACACACACACACACACACACACACACACACACACACACACACACACACACACACACACACACACACACACAATGAAAATTATTAAAAACATACACAATTACAAAGGCAAAAAAAATATATGAAATGAAAAAATGACAAAAATTAACACAACGAAAATATTACAAACATGCACAATTACAAAGCTGAAAAACATACACATAACTAAAAAATGACAAAAAAACATACAACACACACACACACACACACACACACACACACAAACAAACACACACACACAAACCCTAGTCCTCGGTGCTAAGTGAAACTCCTAACCTCGTCTGTGGGTTGTGTGATCCTTGGCTGACTCACTTCAACCCCGGTGTGTGTGTGAGAGTGTGTGTGTGTGTGTGTGTGTGTGTGTGTGTGTGTGTGTTCTTTTTCATTATTATATGTTTGCTCATATCCCTCTATCGTTTGTGTCTGAGTGTTTGTTATTTTCTCAATGTATGTGTGTGTGTGTGTGTGGTGTGTGTGTGTGTGTGTGTGTGTGTGTGTGTGTGTGTGTGTGTGTGTGTGTGTGTGTGTGTGTGTGCTTCCTGTCTGTATGTAAGTAAGTACGCCTGTTGTCCGCTCAGCCAGTATGTATGTATGTATGTATATATGTCTACCTGTCTGTTCTTCCAAGACATACATTTCCGACAGAGATCACTTGATACAGACTTTCCACCACAACCACCACCATTACTCGTGTGACTGCTTGGCCTCCCCGTCCTTACTCACCCATTTTATAATTATGAGCCTAGAGTCCTTCCTTCCTTCCTTCCTTCCCTCCTTCCCTCCTTCCTTCCTTCCTTTCTTCCTTCCTTCCTTCCTTCCCTCCTTCCTTTCTTCCCTCCTTCCTTCCTTCCTCCCTTTCTTCCTCCCTGCTATTCAAAGCTACATTATTGAAACCTTCTATTTTCTCCACTCCCATAGTTCATTATCATCACCTGTCAACTTTTTACAGGCAATATACATCATAATAATAATAATAGGAATAATAATACTAATAATAAAAATAAAAATTAATGATAATAGTAAATAACAATAAATAATAAAAATAATAAAAATAGTAATAATAAAAATAACAACAATAAATATACGGTAATAATAATAATAATAATAAATGACAGTTTTATCCTATATCTTAATTAACACGAGAAGAGGAATCTACTGTAAGTATTAGGTAGCTATCAGCGGCTCGAGTTTCTACATTAAAATACAATGGAAAGAGCTGAAGAAATACAATGATGGCCGGAGATACAGTGGTGAAATATTGATGTTGACAGGTACAGGTAGGGTACAGCGTATAGCCTAACAGGAAAATAGTGATTAGATGACACACTAGGAAAATAAATGGGTGGTGGTGGTGGTAGAAGCCCGTGGTGAATAAAATGTCAGAATCAGGATATGAATGACTGAACAAAACACTTAGATAGATAGAGAGAGAGAGAGAGAGAGAGAGAGAGAGAGAGAGAGAGAGAGAGAGAGAGAGAGAGAGAGAGAGAGAGAGAGAGAGAGAGAGAGAGAGAGAGAGAGAGAGAGAGAGAGAGATTGTATGTATGTATGGACGATTGATTGATTGATTGAGCATGTGATGTGAACAAATGAGTGACTGTATGCAATGTGTGTGTGTGTGTGTGTGTGTGTGTGTGTGTGTGTGTGTGTGTGTGTGTGTGTGTGTATGAGTGTATGTGTGTGAGTGCAAACAAGAGTAATTCTATGGTTGAGTGAGAGAGTGTGTGTGTGTGAGTTATGAGGCGGCAACACTTCACTCAGTTTCTCAGTGGGGGGGGAGAGAGGGTGGAGAGTGGGGGGAGGGAGGGGGGAGGAGAGAAACTAGAAGAAAAACAATACATTAGAAAATATTGTAAAGTGTATAGACAAGACCACCAGCCGTGAACGTCAACATGGTGAAACAAAACGGAAGCACTACCGGTTACCTGTCTGTGTGTGTGTTTGAGATAGAGATAGAGATAGAGATAGAGAGAGAGAGAGAGAGAGAAAGATAGAGATATAGAGATAGATAGATAGAGAGAAAGAGAGAGAGAGGCACTGAATTCATGGATAATATGTGTGCGACGGGGAAAATGAAAATTGTACTGAATCTATGCTTATTTATGTGTGTGTGTGTGTGTGTGTGTGTGTGTGTGTGTGAGAAACAACAACCTGTGTCTATATCCTGGGTCGACACACCTTCACATGCACCTCACCTGAGCTCATTAGTGATTAGAAAAATGAAAGATAATTAATAATGAAAAATTAAGATAATGAATAATGAATGAAGATGATAATGATAAGGAGGAGGTGGAGGTGGAGGTGGAGGTGGAGGAGGAGGAAGAGGAGGAGGAGGAGGAGGAGGAGGAGGAGGAGGAGGAGGAGGAGGAGTTGGAGGAGGAGTAGGGTCAAATTTCCATCTCATTGCCATCCTTTATCCTGCACACACTGACTGTAAGTATAATTTAGCTGCTCCTTCTTGCATCCTTTTCCAGTCATGCATACAGGCGTTGTTATATTTTTATTTAATATTTTGAAGACATTTCCTTTATTTTTATTATTGCATTTTCTTTCCATTTTCCTTCACTAAGTGTATGTATGTTTTTTTTTTTCTTGCAGATATTTGCTTTTTTTCTGCATTTTCTTTCCATTTTCCTTCACTAAGTGTATGTATGTGTTTTTTTTAATTATTATTTCTTGCAGACATTTGTTTAGTTTGTATGTTCCTTCCATTACAGTAAGAATTGTTCATCTTCAGTTTGTTATCGTAAGTTGCCTAATTTCCGACAAGGTTCTTCCAGGAATTTACTCCAAATTAGATTATTCTTTCTTCATTACGTATTTTCCAGTTTCATTCATATCCTACACTGACCCTCTAGATATTTTTATTTATTTTTATTTTGTAGCTAAGCATTTCGTCGGTAGCTTTTTTTTGTTCAACAATTTCCCTTGCCTCGTTCATTCAAGTATTTCATTCACTATGTTTTTATTTTTATCTAGTTCCTAAGCATTTGTAGGTAGGGTTTTTCTTCAACAATTTCCATTGCCTCGTTCATTCAAGTATTTCACTCATTACATATTATTTCCTTTACTATTATCAACATTACCCAGACAATCCCTAGAGACCCCCACCCACATACACCTTCCCTCCCACCCCCCCACCCCCTACTCCAGCACCCACTAACTATCAGCCCTGACCCTCACACCACACACACGACCACACCCAACACAAAACATGACTACTACACTAAAGTACACTATATTATCATATACACAACACTACACAGTCTAATATTACATACACTACAGTACACAAACTATACAACACAACAAACACAGCATAGGTCTA
Organism: Petrolisthes manimaculis; assembly: GCA_034508575.1. Classification (NCBI taxonomy): domain Eukaryota; kingdom Metazoa; phylum Arthropoda; class Malacostraca; order Decapoda; family Porcellanidae; genus Petrolisthes; species Petrolisthes manimaculis. The sequence goes on from JAWZYT010005344.1 coordinate 7,065, forward strand.
CCGGTACATTATACAACTCTAAATAAATGCACTACAACAACTTAGACCACACTTCATTACACTACACACAAACACAGCATGAGACTACATTATACAACTCTACCTAAATGCACTACACTACACAAAACCAGCAATACACAACCCTACAATAACCTAACACTAAACTTCACAACATTATCCACTAAACCACAACATACAACACAAAACACTACTACACACTATAAAGTCCTTCACCGCTAACCTACAATACAACAGTCATGCTTAACAGTTAATATGACGACTGGGAGTGGTGTGCATTTTCTACTCTTAACTACATAGCACTATACTTGTACACGAGAGAAAATGGCTGGTGTTGTATTGCGTGTGTGTGTGTGTGTGTGTGTGTGTGTGTGTGTGTGTGTGTGTGTGTGTGTGTGTGTGTGTGTGTGTGTTGTACGAGGTGTGTGTGTGTGTGTTGTACGAGGTGTGTGTGTGTCTAATTGGTCCTGAGGGCATTGACTACATGTTCAGGGTAGCCATTCGGGGGTTGCTGATTCCTCCAAAACTATGCTACAATATAGACCAAACAAATGCCTCAGTAGGTACCATATAAGAGAAGGAATTTTGTTTTTTCTAATATCACAGTTTGGAGCAATCGGTAGACTTTCCATTTGTTTAGTGTGCATTTTACGTCTAGATAAAACTATGTCATTCCCTCCAGTAACTATTATTCCCACCAGTAACCTGTTTTATATTCCCACCATGGAGTAAATAAACACTTTGTTATTCCCACCAGTAAACTCTTTTGTCATAACCTTACTAAGTGCAAACCCATGGGAGAGTCACGTAGGAAGTGTGTGGTGGTGAAGTAAGGGAGAGGGGAGGGGGTTGAAAAAGATGAAGGGGGACGTAAAGAGAGAATAAGTATACAGTATAGAGAGGAAAGGAGAGGTGTGTGGCTGGATAAAGGAGGAGAAAGAAAGAGGAAAATAGGGAGTACATGGAAGAGATGGAAGTAGGGAAGTAGGAGATGTAGGAGAGGGAGGTAGTGGAATGAGGAGTGTTGACGAGGAGAGAGAGGGAGGTATTAGAGTGTACAGAGGAGGAGAAGGTTTTGCCATACATAATATATTTCGCCGTAAGGGATGGTCATGGAAAATTATGGAGGGAAAGTTGTGGGAGAGATTTTATCTATTTTATTTTAAAATTCCCTCACACATCTTTCCGCGATCATGACCATCTTTTACGGCTAAGTGTATAACGTATGGCAATATAACTGGCAATCAGCCAGTCAGCTATCCAGTCAGTCATCCAGTTAATAAGTCGATCATTAATCCAGTCAGGATATTAGAAAACCACTCAATCAACCATCTAACCACTAAGTCAGTGAACGACTCAGCAAGCACAGCAGACAATCAGCCAACGTTGGCAAACCATAAACACCAAGGTCAGCCATCCAGACCACCATCCAGACAACCACTCTGACAGCAAGTCATCCACCCCACCCCAGGCACTACGTCGCCACAGGGTCTGATACCAGTGCCAAAAGTGACCCCCTCCCCTCTCACCCAACCACTCCAGCCACTAATCTCTCCACCCGAACACCCAAGGCCCCCTCCTCCCCTTCCCCTTACTCAACCCTCCCCATCCAAATATTCCAGGCCCCCGACCCCACCCAACCACTTCCCATCCCATCCCCCCACCCAATCTAGGCTCCCCATCCCATCAATTCAGGCCCCTCGACCCCACCCGACCACTCCAAGTCCCCTTTCCCACATCTACAATCCCTCCCTGACTCCTTCCCCTTGGCTCCTCTTAAAGTATCTTAATTGACCTCCAGCTATATATTTTTTATGATGGTGCAGGGGTGTATTTCTGAAGCCAGGGTGAAGGAAGGGTGGCAAGGTGATAGGAGTTATGTGTGTAGATAGAAGTGTGAATAAAGGGTGATGGGGAGGTGAAGGAAGTAAACTCAGTGAAGCAGGGTGAAGTGAGAGACGATTGTCAGAACTTGAGAGGATGTAAACAGGAAGAGAGAGTCAGGGTGGAGGAAGAATGAAGCCTGCAGGGTGACCAACAATCTATTATTATGACAGGGTGAAGTGGTTTGGTGAGGTGAGGTGAGGTGAGTTGGTGAGGTGAGGTGTGGCATTGGGGAGTGTGATGTGATGTGTTGTGGTGTGTGATGTGTTGTGGTGTGTGATGTGTTGTGGTGTGGTGATGTGGTGTGTTGTGGTGATGTGTTATGGTGTGATGTGTGATGTGTTGTGTTGTGGTGTGTGATGTGTTGTGGTGTGTTATGACATGGTATTGATTCGAGTGGTATGATGTAGGTGTGTATGGTGTTATTGTGTGGTACAGTCTCAACACAAAGTCCTTGAACAAACTTCCCCTTACACCTTGGTCAAGGACTATTATGTGCCGCCACTGTACTTAAGGCATTGGTGGTGTGTGATGCAGTTTGATCTGGTCTGACACTGGCACTGACTTGCTTTTCCTGTCACAGTGCCAGTCAGTCAGTTAGTCAGACCCTCAACCTTGGCCATGGCGCCGGGGGGAGGGGGGATGGGAGGGGGACTGGGAGTGGTGCCAGGAGTGATGGGGGGAGTGGGAGTGGAATGGGGGGAGTAGGAGTGGAGGTGGTTGGGTTGGAGGTAATGGTAACAACATTGAAGAAGACGGGGGAGAGGGAAATGAAAGGAAAAGATAAGAGAAAGGAAGAAATGAGAGAGACTGTATGTGAATGGGAAGGAGGGAGGGTGGAGATAGTTGGGGGAAAAGGATATCAGTATCATGATTGAATATTCAAGTGAGGAAAGCTGATAAATGGAATGGATAAGGAAAGGATGTAAGAGTATGTAATGGAAGGAGTGAGAGAAAAAATTATTAACTGATTGATGGAGAGAAGAAAATAGAAGATAAGAGAAGAGAAAAGATGAAAAGAAATGACAGACGGAGAAAGGAGAGGAGAGGAAAGAAGGACTGATGAATTTGTGGAGAAATAGACAGACAGTGGGAGATATCATAAATCAGAATACAAACACTTGAATTAATAAGGATGTAAATAGAGAGACAGCGAGACCAAATTAATGTCAGCAAGGAATGACAGACAAATGAATACATAGAAGGAGATAATTACAACATACGTCAGTGAGAAGGTGAGAGAGGAAGGCTTTAAACTACAGGTCTTATAGTGGAGGGGTGAGGAAGGGTGACAGGGGTGAGGGGAGGAGACAGGGGTGAGGAGGGAAGGCAGGGGTGAGGAGGGAAGGCAGGGGTGAGACAGGAGGGAGGTCGAGTGAGGGAAGGGCAAAAGTAGGGGGTGTGGAAAGGAAAGGGGGGAAAATATATAATTGTGTATGATTATAATAGTGGTGGTGGGGGGGGGGAGGGGAGGGGGGAAATCAAAGCTGCATCTCTCTCCCCCCTACCTCCCACCTCACTCTCACATTCATGCTAACACTCTCTCTCTCTCTCTCTCACTCTATCTATCTATCTATCTATCTATCTATCTATCTATCTATCAATCTATCTCTCTCTCTCTCACTCTCTATCTCTCTCTCTCTCTCTCTCTCTCTCTTACTTTCTCGCTCCCAGATGTGTGCTAACTTTTTTTCTGCTCTCTCATTCTCTCAGCTTTTCCTTCGCACAAATTGTCGCGTTTAGGTGAAGGTGATGTTTTTATGAAAGAAGGGAAGGAAGGTTGGATGCTGGGTGGGATGACAGACAGAGTGGATGGAAGGAGTAAAAAGAAATTAATAAAAGCAAAAAAGATGATAATTGAAGGAAGGAAGTAGGAGAAAAGTGAAGAGAAGAGAAAGGGAATATAAGAAAGACAATCAGAGTGGATTAGGATGATGGTGGAAAATGAAGGAATGAAAGAAAAGAAAAAAGTTAGGAAGAGATGCTGTTAAACGAATGAGAACGGAAGGGAGAGAGAGAGAGAGAGAGAGAGAGAGAGAGAGAGAGAGAGAGAGAGAGAGAGAGAGAGAGAGAGAGAGAGAGAGAGAGAGAGAGAGAGAAGGAAGAATGATCATAAAGGCCAAGTAGGTAAAGTGAGAACAAGGCCAGAATGAGTGGAGGGGGAGGGAGGGAGAAGTGGAGGAGGAAGTGGAGGAGGGAGGGAGAAGTGGGAGAGGAAGTGGAGGGGGAGGGAGGGAGAAGAGAGAGAGAGGAAGTGGAAGTGAGGTGAAGGGTGAAGAGAGGAAGTGAAAAGAAGAGCAAGGAAGTGGAGTAAGAGGGGAAAAGAGAAGGAAAATAAAGGAGATAAATGGAGAGAAGGAAATAGAGAAGGAAAAGAGAGAAGGAAAAGAGAAAGAAGAGTAGAAAACTGAAGAAAAGGGAAAAGAGAAAGAAGAGTAAGAAAAATGAAGAGAGAAGGAAAAGAGAAAGGTGGGTGGATGGATGGAGGGAAAGTCAGGATATCTCAAGATTTACCACCAATTTTACATCCTAGGTGGAATAATATTAAGGATTTATTGCCACTTTAACGTCAAGAGTGGGAAGGCAAGAGTCACGCCCAATTATAGTCCTACATACAACAAACTCCTTAGAAAAAAAACGACGACGACCCGACGAACAATACGAGCCTAAATGTTAACCTATTGTTGTTGTTGGTTTTGGTCTGTGAAATAGGTTCATCAGATTCTATTCAATAGCTTACTTTCATTCAACTAAACACATGCAGGACTTTTGATCATGACTGACGAACTGAATGAATGACTGACTGATTGATAGATTGATTGATTTACTGACGAACTGACTGACTGAATGACTGATTGATAGATTGATTTACTGACTGACTGACTGATTAATTTACTAACAGAAAGACTGACGAACTAATTGACTGACTGACTGACTGACTGACGAACTAATTGACTGACTGACTGACTGACTGCCTATAGACAAGTTGGCCATCACACTTGACTTGAAAGGGGTCGTCTATTGTACAGGGTGAACTGCTCTCTCCAAACTAGGCCAGGAAACGAACAAACTATAATACCTCAATTAACAATATAATTATAAGCTGGTGGTTGGTGTGTTCTGTTTCGTAGCACAGTCTGAAGGAAGCAGTAGCCCTCCAAAACAAACAAACAAACAGATACGTAAGATACAGTAAGGTATTTTCTTTTCCTCTTGTATCCCCTCTTTACTTTCCCTCTCTGGCACCTCGAAGATAAAAACTCGTCTTGACAAGGTAGGTAGTGTGTGTGTGTGTGTGTGTATGTGTGTGTGTGTGTGTGTGTGTGTGTGTGTGTGTGTGTGTGTGTGTGTGTGTGTGTGTGTGTGTGTGTGTGTGTGTGTGTGTGTGTGTGTGTTTTGTGTGTGTGTGTGTTGTTTATGTTTTTTATGTGCTCATGTATGCGTGCGTGTTTGTGTGCATTTTCCTGTGTGTGTGTATGCATGCTTACGTGTGCGCGACAGACAGATAAACATACAGACAGACAAATAAACAAACAGACAGAAAGAATGCACGCACTGACGTCATGAGCCTGTCTAGGTAACCATCAGGTCAGGTCCTTCCCCCTACACACACACACACACACACACGAAGACTGGGGAAGTACAGCAACAACTCCCCTCAAGACACCCGGGAACCAGAAAACCCCAGGGGAGGGTTTATGGGGGGCGCAGGTCAAGGCAGGGATGAGAGGAGGAGGTGGGGTCATTGGGGGATTTTTTGGTATTCATTATATATTTATTTTTAGGGGATTACGGGTTACATTTTTTTTATTTTTTTTATTCATAGTTAATTTTATTTTTGTGTGGGTATTAATTGTTGTGTATTATTTTTATTTCTATCTATTTTTGAGGATGTTTGAGCGATTCGGGGTGACATTTTTTTTTTTTATATATTTATTCATTATCAATTTTTGTGTGGGAATAAATGTGTTTATTATTTTTATTTACATCTATATTTGAGGATGTATGGGGGGGGTTGGGGGGTGAAGGGGAGGGGGAGGGGGAGGAATGAGAAACTATACCATAACTTAGTTGAAAGAGAGTACTGATGATCACCCCCTCCCCACTTCCCCCTCCCCCTCCCCCTCATTTCCTCCCCTCAGGCAACCCCTCCTCTTTAACCAACCTAATAAGTTTCCCCCCTATACCTCAAACCCCTCACAGGCAACTTTCCTCCCTCTTTCTCTCCATTCTTCTCTCCTTCTCTCCTTCTCTGAGCTATTAGCCTATATTCCTTCTTTCCTCTCTCTTTTTGGGAATGAATGAAGGAAGAAAGGAGGAGAGAAAGGAGGATAGGAAGGAAGAGAGAAAGGAGGATAGAAAGATAGATAGAAAGGAAGATAGAAAGAAAGATAGAAAGAAAGATAGAAAGGAAACGAGAAAGGAAGATAGAATGAATAAATGAATCAACTAAGAAAGGAATGAAAGACAGAAAAAACGAATGAAGGGAGAAAGGAAAAAGGAAGGAATGAGAGAAAGAAATAACGAAGGAAGGGAGAAGGGAGAAAAGAAAATGAAAGGAAAAAGGAAGAAAGGAGTATGAAGGAAGGAAAAAGGAAAAAGGAAGGAAGGAAAAAGGAAAAAAGAAGGAAGGAAGAAAGGAAGGAAAAAGGAAGGAAGGAAGGAGGTAATGAAGGAGGGCCCCGTCTGTCGCAAGGCCCACGGTGACGTCACACACACACACACACACACAACACACACACACACACCGCTGGGTTGACTTCAGGGAGGGGACGACAACTCTTACAACTCGTCAATTATTTACTCACAACCACACATACGTAATATGGAGAGAGAGAGAGAGAGAGAGAGAGAGAGAGAGAGAGAGAGAGAGAGAGAGAGAGAGAGAGAGAGGAACATACACACACACACTCTGATCATAATACTAACTACTCTTACCACTTGAATCGTCTAGCGTCAACAAGTCTACACCTTCTTCTTAACTAAGATTTTTGTACATACCATAACCTACACTAGTATCTCCTTCTCCTCCTTCCTTTCTCCATCTTCCTCCCTTGCCTTACCCTACCCTTTCTTCTCTCTCTCCCCATACACTTCTCCCTCTCTCCCTTCCTTCCTTGACCAACCCTACCCACCTACCTACCTACCCCAGCTTCCCTTTCTCCCCTTCTTCCTCCGACTGACATTTACACCTACCTCCCCTACCCACAAATGCGTCTCAACTCTCTCTCTCTCTCTCTCTCTCTCTCTCTCTCTCTCTCTCTCTCTCCACGTGATATGTACAGTTGCCATCAGATGACTCGAGGCCAACCCATCCTCAAACATACTGGTGTTGTATCTGGTATCAGTGAAATATATAAGAACTGAACCGAAATAAACCCAGTGATTAGTTGTAAATAAACAGATTTAACTTTTCTGTAATGAATATCATGCAAAACAATCTAGTTGGTGTATGAGGTGGCCTCGGCGAGTCATTTGATGGCAACTGTAGCTCCTAACCAACTCCCTCCCTCCCTCCTCTCCTCTCCTCCCCCAGATGTCTATATATAAATATCCCCTCTATTTTTTCCCTCTATTGACAACAGGTTTCCCCACCCTACTATAGCCTATATACTCTCCCCTTCCCCTGTCACAGTCCTTATCTCACCTACACTCCTCCCCTTGCTCTGTCCATCACTTCCTCCTATTAAACCTAATTTTTCTCCCCTTTTACTATTTCCCTTCTTCCATATTTATTATCTCTCTCTCTCTCTCTCTCTCTCTCTCTCTCTCTCTCTCTCTCTCTCTCTCATACACCCTATCTCACGCTTGACTACCTACTCTACCCAATCCATCCCTCATTTATCCCCTATATACTCCTCCTTTCACTTTTCCATATACCGTATATACGACCTCTACAATACACACATACGCCCCTTCACACGACTATCTATCCACATTCCCATTAAATCCTGTACAACCCTCAAACCTTTCCTCTTCCCTTCTCTTTTAGTCAAGCACGAACCTAATATTTTACAGTATACCTTCACTCAACTCTCCTTCTAAGTCCAATACCCACTGCCCTCCTTTCTGTCTCCCTCTCTGAAATACGATACTTTCTTTTAATATCTCAAACAAAGCACTTTTCTCTTCTCAGTATCTCTCTAAATCATGACTCCTTGGCCTCTTTGATACCTTTCCTTCCTGACACGAGTCTCTGCCATCCCCTCCCTTTTTCTGAAACACGGCCCTATGCTCTCCCATCCCCTAACCTTTCTAACTCATGATCCTCTGCCCTCCCGACCCCTTCCCAACACACGACCCTCTTTCTCCCCTCCCCTTCCCAACACACGACCCTCTCCCTTCCCTCTCCTTCCCAACACACGACCCTCTGCTTTCCCTCCCCTTCCTAACACACGACCCTCTCCATTCCCTCCTTTTTTTAACACTTTCTCCCCTCCCCTTCCAAACACATGACCCTCTCCCTTCCCTCCCTTTTTTAACACTTTCTCCCCTTCCTTTCCTAAGACACGACCCTCTCCCTTCCCCTCCCCTTCTTAACACATGATCCTCTGGCCTCTCCTCGTCCCCAGCAGGTAGCTGCCCAAAACAGCAGAGGCAACACGTCACCCTAACGATGTGGCGATGACACGAAAAATGGTGTGTGTGTGTGTGTGTGTGTGTGTGTGTGTGTGTGTGTGTGTGTGTGAAGGTAACAGACAAAATTGTGTGTGTGTGTGTGTGTGTGTGTGTGTGTGTGTGTGTGTTGTAACAATGTGAGTGTGAAGGTAACTTGAAGATTGTGTGTGTGTGTGTGTGTGTGTTAGAGACATTGAGACAGTGTCTGTATAACATGAACGTAGGTGCCAGTGTGTGACAAGAGAGAGGCGGGGTGTACAATTCCGACCTACAGACAGAGAGAGAGAGAGAGAGAGAGAGAGAGAGAGAGAGAGAGAGAGAGAGACAGAGAGAGAGAGAGACCCGGGGCAGACCTTACAACCACCAATAACTTTCACTGCCACGACAAGGCCACACTCAACCTGGTTATTCACGTCCGGCCTACCTGTGTGTGTGTGTGTGTGTGTGTGTGTGTGTGTGTGTACCAGTCTACAGTACACGTTGACGCACATGAGAATATTACAATCCAAACTCGCACGCAATTTTTTTTCACTATTTTTATATTTGTGTGTATGTGTGTGTGTGTGTGTGTGTGTGTGTGTGTGTGTGTGTGTGTGTGTGTGTGTGTGTGTGTGTGTGTGTGTGTGTGTGTGTGTGTGTGTACGGTAATGGTTGAAGTAAAACGAATATTCACATTTAAGATCGTACTCTGATAACTATTATTTTTGGCCAATAAATTGATTTGTTTGTGAGACAGACAGACAGACAGGCAGACAGACAGACAGAGAGAGAGAGAGAGAGAGAGAGAGAGAGAGAGAGAGAGAGAGAGAGAGAGAGAGAGAGAGAGAGAGAGAGAGAGAGAGAGAGAAAGAGAGAGAAAGAGAGAGAAAGAGAGAGAGAGAGAAAGAGAGAAAGAGAGAGAGAGAGAGAGAAAGAGAGAGAGAGAGAGAAAGAGAGTGCGTATACCGTATCCCTCTACAATACCGTACCGTACACTAAAAAAATAATGACGTCACGATTTGTTTATTTCCTCTAAATCAAGGTCATGTTGTAGTGCATACCATTCAAACCACTTTATAAACACACACACACACACACACACACACACACACACACACGTTATCTTTCACTCCCCACTAAGCATATTTCTTTATAAACACACACACACGTTATTTATCACTCCCCACTAAGCATATTTCTTTATAAACACACACACACGTTATTTATCACTCCCCACTAAGCATATTTCTTTATAAACACACACACACGTTATTTATCACTCCCCACTAAGCATATTTATTTATAAACACACACACACGTTATTTATCACTCTCCACTAAGCATATTTCTATATAAACACACACATAAACGTTATCTCTCACTGACCATGCACTACCACTTTACAAAATCTCACCACGAAGCATATTTCTTTACACACACACACACACACACACACACACACACACACACAAACACACACACACACACAAACACACACACACACACAAACAAACACACACACACACACACACATACACACGTTATCTCTCACAGATCACTACAACTTCAGAAATACCCACCACCAAGTAATATTATCATCATCGGTACAGATTATAATTATTATCACTACGGTATATATGTCTCTCATCAAACCACCCCTTCCATTATACAGTATAGGACTAATGAGAAATAGTTTGGTGGTGGCTGAGTTAATGGGGAGTGGGAGTAGGGGGACATGTTGGGGGGCTTAGTTAGGGGGGTGCGGGAGTAGGGGGACACGCCACCAACAAGTAAAAGTCGAGCTATGCCAGCTGAATTAAAAGTTTCAACAACACTGATATATTTGGCAACAGGAAAGATGCAGATGTGCCATGGGGACGACCTTAGGAATTAACCAACAAACAAATGGCAAAGTGATAACACAAACACCAAGGAATTAACCAACAAGCAAATGGCAAAGTGATAACACAACACTTGATGCATTACTTAAATTATTAGTGGCATCACCTGCAGCTTTTCTTAATTGCATAGTTTATTAAGTTGCCAATAATGCATGATAAAGTTCAACAAAGATGAGTGTTGGTGGCCTTCCTCTCCCTCATGAGTTGTAAATATGGAGCAACTGAATCCTCCAAACTATTCCAAGCACCATGCAGAACATCATTATACTTTTGCTCTTTGCATGGTTCTGTTTCCTGGCATACATTGGAGGAATCTTTCATAATAGACACAACTAGAGGGAAGGTGTCAAAAGATTACATTCTTATTAGAGATTATCTGTTGTTCAATTGAGTGAGGATGATACTGATTGGAGATTATCTGTTGTTGAATTGAGTGATGATGTTATTGATGTCTCCAAATGTACCGGAACTACAAAATAAATCCTATACATACTCGTCTAGTGAGGCAAAGGCTAATAATTATCGATTATTTAGACTTGCTTTGGATGAATCAGCAGCAGTAAGTCATACATGTCGACCACAACTGACTGACTAATTAATACTAACTACCCTTCAACGTCAGCCAACTAATGTGTAGAAATAATTATTGTCCACAACCTTTACACACTCCTCCTTGGCATTGACGAGTGAGACGAGGCAGGAACCGTAAGGAAGGAAGGTAAAGTAGGAAGGTCCAGTTTACGATACGGTAATTACACACAACTTTCGTTTTTTCACTGCCATTCATTATCTAGTCTTTTATTTTTTGTTTTTTGTTTTGTTTTACCGCGAGTGGGGGAAGGCAGGCCTCTTATAGTACTGAATATCCTTGTTTACGTGTGTGTGTGTGTGTGTGTGTGTGTGTGTGTGTGTGTGTGTGTGTGTGTGTGTGTGTGTGCTATGGTCTGACTGTAGTAGCATCTTCGCCCTTCACCATTAGTTACCGCCAAAACCGCCACCGTGCACGCCATCTGTTGAGGTGCCAGGGAACCACTTTTGGCGGGGAAAGTTAACGATAACATTGGTATTTGTTTATATATTTTTGTACCGCGCGTCCAACTTTATACGGAGTTTTCAATCTGTCAACAATATGATACCTAGAATCAGGTTATGTTGTATGCAAAGCTGAGAATATTTGCATAAGAATAAGGCAGCGTTCATGGAGACTTGCCCAACATGTTACATCAAACCAATGTTTCAGCTGCATACACACACACACACACACACGAACATACACACACAAGACCATTATTACTACATTATTGTTATTGTCATTATCGTCATTATATCAATTAAACACACAAACACGACCATTATTAACCTAACATTATAATTATAATAACGATTATAATAATTATTATCTTTATCAATTACACACACACACGTGACCATTAATACCATATTAGAATTATGATATATTACACACACACACACACACAAACAAACTAATAATCACTCTCCCCCCACCAAACACCCCCCTATACCTCACTTCCACCCACCCCCCTACACACACACACACACACAAACAAACTAATAATCACTCTCCCCCCACCAAACACTCCCCTATACCTCACTTCCACCCACCCCCCTACACACACACACACACACACACACACTAATAATCAACCTCCTCCCAACAAACACTCCCCCTACACCTCACTTCCACCCACACACACACACACACACAACCAAGGTCATTATAACAGCTTGGCGCCTCAGATAATAACACGTCATTAGCAGACCTTCCGGTACCGCAGCCAACCAGCCACGTCACTTTCATACACCTTAGAAAATGTTAATTATTTGGCCAATACCGTTCCATAACTTATTATAATATGACGCAAATCGACCGTCGAGGTTATGTGGTGCCATGGGTGGATTTAGAGAGTTACCAAGTAATTATCATTAAACACACACACACACACACACATAGATCTGTAGCCCTCCAATTTGCTTTCAAATAAATTAGCTAACACACATACACACCTCTGTAACTCTGAAATTTGATTAAAAACAATTTAGCTAACACACACACACACACACACACACACCTGTAGTCCCTCAATCCGCCTCTGCATACAAAATTAATCAGGTACCACCTTTACCTTATAAAACCAAGAGTGGAAGCTTAACAAAAGGTGCAACTAACAACATGCATGCCTGGCTGGCCTAAATACCCAAACAAGAAGAAGTGGACCAACCAACCAACCAACCAACCCCTTACAGTACAGTACAACATTATATAACCCGGGTGACTGACTGACTGGCTGGCTAGGTGCTTGAGGCCTCGCTGCTCCCGTAAACACAAAAACTGGCTGGTCGGGTTGCGGCATAAGTCGTGACCATCCTCGTTCATCTGCCTCTGGTTTTCTCTCACCCTCTACCATCGTCAGCATTATTTTAGACAGCGTGTACAGTTTCGTACATGTAGATGAATTGTTGGGGAAAATACTACTTTCTCTCTCTCTCTCTCTCTCTCTCTCTCTCTCTCTCTCTCTCTCTCTCTCTTTCTCTCTCTCTCTCTCTCTCTCTCTCTCTCTCTCTCTACTTGAATGGAATCGAGTCTAATTGTCTGCTACTTTTTTTATTTCAAATGGGAGAGATATATAATTATACAGTGAGCATAAACAAACAATTACTGATCATAAACAAACAAAAATTGATCATAAACAAACAAGCACTGATCATAAACAAACAAATACTTATTATAAACAAACAAGTATTGATCATAAACAAGCAACAGCTAAGCATAAACTAACTACTACCGAGCATAAACAGCATAAACAAATGACAATGAGGGAAAAACATCTTGTACCAATTACCATTAAGGGTTCTTCTACTCACACCCACTGTTTACATACATATAGAGGCCGAGGCAGTGATGTTTCCCCTTCATCTGCTCGGAATAATTACAACCATGAGACTTTGCTGGCCATTTTGTTGTCATTTCCAGCGATTGCTTACCCTGAGGTGAAGTGAAGTGAAGTGAAGTGCTCCCCGGGGTTGGTACTGACACCCTGGTACCTTATAATTATTATGTATTAAACCAAAAGTAAACAACCTGGTGGATTTTACTGTTCATGAGATACAGAATTGTTTCGTCCCGTAAATAAAGAAGCTAAAGAATGGTTATGATTAATATATAAAAAAAAATACATATATACTGTATATCCTCTATCTAACTATTATCTATTATTTCTATCTTTATCGTAGACGGAGAAACAGGCAGGTACAGAAACAGATATACAGATAAATAGATAAATAATACTCGCAGAGAGAGAGAGAGAGAGAGAGAGAGAGAGAGAGAGAGAGAGATTGTGTTTACTATTTTCTGGTTTACACTACACCCTCCAGTGCCTGGGAACCACACTTAAGGCAGTCAGTCCTTCCTTCCTTCCTTCTTCCTGGGGCTGTGTGTGTGTGTGTATATGTGTGTGTGTGTGTGTGTGTGTTGCCTCATTCACTGGCCCACTGAGCACCACGGCCACTCCTCAAATACAATAGCACACACGCAGACACACAGACACTCTCACTCACTCACTCACTCACTCACTCACTCACTCTCTCTCTCTCTCTCTCTCTCTCACTCACTCACTTACTCTCTCCCTCTCTCTGTTAGCCTCAAGGGGTGGAACAATGTCGTGGTGGAGGGTGTGGTTGAAGGGAAGGTGTGGTGGGGGAAGGGAGGGGGAGGAAGGTGTGGTGGGGGAAGGAATGAGGAGAAAAGTTGTCGAAAGAGGGAAGGAGGGGAGGAGGGGAGGATGGGGTGGTGGGGGAAGGGGGAGGCTAGGTACTGGTGCACAATGGACACACACAGACACACACACACACGGCTAAATTAACATCACGAGGCACTTGCACAAATTTCGGAACCCACACACACACGCACACACACAAGGACGGACACACATTAAAAGAAAAAAAAGTACAATTCTTCAACACAGAGGAGATTGAGTCTTTCTGGGGAAATTATAATCTAAACTTTTTTTATTTTTAAGTCCTCCAAACAATGAATGATATATAACAGACTCTCTTACAGTACTCGTATATATAGGCTGGTTCATATAAGATTCACTCAAATATTGGCTCACGTTTTTATTCACTCGATGCAGGACTTTGGATCGTAATTGTACTCATGTGTTTCGCGATGGGCTATTGTTTGAGGGAATCAGTTTAGCAGACCACCGATTCACCAGCAATTTTAAAGAGAGATTGTTTTGTTGGTGAATTAGAAGGTCTCTGATTCCTCCAAACTATGCCACGAAAGAGAAAGAGATTAGTAGTAATATTATGTACTCTCGAGCTCGTAAATTCGCGACCCCGTACTTAGATGTTTATGCCATATGAACTGGTAACATTTATTTGGGGAGGAATCAGAGTAACTATAGGTTGAACATAGTAGAGGGACATGATACAATCTTTCACCTACAAAGACACCTTCTCCACACAGTGTTACCAGCTCAGATGACAAACATTTGGGGAGGTGGTCGCGAATTTACAAGCTCGAGTTTACCACTGAGGGCGTCTGTTTTATGGTATAGTTAAGAGGAATCAACAGTCTTCCAATTTACCAACAAGAGAATTTTCCCATACTTATATCACCGAGGTAAATATCAACAAATCACCAACAATTTAATTCTATCACACCATTGAGTGTGTACAACCCATCTTGGTATAACCTTTATTATGTTTTATTACCGTCTATAAAAACATCCACAACGGTAACAAGAGATAATGTGTCTTCTTCAACCCATGAGGTATGCTATTGACACTTTTTATTGTTGCTGTACTTTCACTGTATTTTGTATGTATGTATGTATGTGCGCATGAATGTGTATATGTTTACTTATCGATATGTGCATGAAGTGTACCAGTGTGTGTGTGTGTGTGTGTGTGTGTGTGTGTGTGTGTGTGTGTGTGTGTGTGTGTGTGTGCTCCTACCCTCTCCACCATCGTATTAAAATCTGTAGTCCATTTCCTTCAACGGAACACAAACACCTCACCAAATTACACACAAGCAGCTCTATACCGGGTGAAAGTAATACCAAGAACACTACACAATTTCTCAACATATTTTCTCATAAGTATATAGAGGCAACACTTGACTTTACATACATACATACATAGATTAATGGGAAAATCTCTTGTTGGTAAAGTTACAAGGAGTTGAGTGCTACTGATTCCTCCAAACTAAGCGAGGGAACTAGACAATTGGGGGATCTGTTGTTTCGTGACATAGTTTGTAGGAATCATTATACCTTCAATTTACCGTCAAGGGAGTTTCGTAAATTCGTATGTATCCCTCTGTCACATCTCTGTATTCAAAGTACATGATAGCTTGGTCATGTAGGGTATAAATTATAATCTATATATAATTACCATAACTCTCACCAATAAATATTTGTTCCGTAAGATATTAATTCTATCTCTTTCATATCTAAGCTGGCTAACACTCTCTCTCTCTCTCTCTCTCTCTCTCTCTCTCTCTCTCTCTGACATTGGCTTCAAGTACGCGAAATCCCACAACTAGCCACACGTACACAAGACAGACACACACACACACACACAACCACATACACACAATCACTCACTTTTCCCCACACTGAATGACCGTCTTACATACACTTTAACACTGTCAGTATCCCACACCTACACTTACGTCCCCCACAACATCCTCTCGGCCCACACACACACACACATCCACAGTCCCCCCCCTCCCCCCCCCCCCTCTCTCTCTCTCTCTCTCTCTCTCTCTCTCTCTCTCTCTCTCTCTCTCTCTCTCTCAAACACACACACACACAATCTCTCTTTAAAGGTCCAGAGAATGAGGTATGTAGACAGAGAAATTATTAAGTTGTATCCTGTGGGATGTTTTTGCTGCACCCTGACTGTTGGTGGTGGTGGTGGTGTACGTGGGCGACTTTCCCCTCTCCACCACCACCACCACCACTGACACTATTATTACTATTACGACTACTTCTATGACCAATGCTGCTGCTACTACTGCTACTATTACTACTACTAATACTACTGCACTCGAGCGACTTTCCCTTTTCCACCACCACCACTGACACTATTATTACTATTATGACTACTTCTATGACCAATGCTCCTGCTGCTACTACTTCTACTACTACTACTACTACTGCTGCTTCCACTACTGCACTTGAGCGACTTTCCCTTTTCCACCACCACCGCTATTACTACTACCGGTACTATTATTATTTTCCTTCTACTACGACTACTACAACCACCACTGCTACACTATCAGAATACTAACTAGTCTAATCCTTCATTTAGCTGACCACCACGACTCTCAGACTTCAAAGTATTTTTAACTAGTAATCTCATAAATCATAAATCCAAGTCAAAATAAAAAGAAAATGGAAAATATGTCACCAAAACTTTAACCCACAACGAACCACAGGCCACGACAAAAACAAGTCAAGAGGCTTCCAGTTCTCATTCAACATATCAGAAAAAATAACATTCAGTATTTTCTTGGGAGCCTTTTAAAGCTACGGAGAGCGGGAGGGGAGTGAAGGGGAGGGGGGAGGGGGGAGGGGGAAGGGAGAGGGGGAGGGGAGATGTTGGAAGGAGTGGGGAATGAGAGGGGAGAGAAGGAAGGAAGGACGAGTGGGGAGGAAAAAGGGGAAGAGAGATTGAAATACTAGGAGGAGGGAAGGAGGAATGAAGACAGGAGAGGGCACAGGGAAGGGGCGAGGAGGAAGAGGGAAGGGCAAGAAGGAGAGGGAAGGGCGAGAAGGAAGAGGGAAGGGCAAGAAGGAGAGGGAAGGGCGAGAAGGAAGAGGGAAGGGGGAGAAGGACTGGGTAGAGATATGAGGGAAGTGACGAAGGAGGGAGTGTCACGAGTGCCTTCACCTTAGGTAACCTATACTCCGGACATTGTGGTTTCGATTCCAGGGATGTGGATGAATAAGGAATACAGTTTTTTTGTTTGTGGTGAGAGGTGTGTGTTGGCATGTGAAGTCAAGCCCACGATAAAGGTGTGGTGGTGATAGATATTATGTACAGTCAAGCCCGATAAAAGTGCATGTGGTAGTCGTGTGTACAATCAGACCCGAAAGAGGTGTAGTGATATAAATACGATAGAGTTGTGGTGTGATGGAGGGAGGGGGGAAGTGGGAAAGGGGGAAGGGGAGGGGGAAGGGGAGTGGGTAGGAAAAGGGGCAGGGAGGAGGGGGAAGGTATATATTGGTACCGTAAGTGGTGGTGTGGAGAAAGGTGTGGCACTAAGTAAGGAAGGGACAGCAGGGTACAATTCAGTGTGTTGTAATAAGGGAAAGGTGGGTAAGTGTGTGTGTGTGTGTGTGTGTGTGTGTGTGTGTGTGTGTGTGTGTGTGTGTGTTACGGTACCCTTAAGGGGGAGTGGGGGTAGGGGACAGGCTTGGGGGGTTTTGGTTGGGGGGTGCGGGAGTAAGGAGACAGGCTTAATAATATTTAATAAGTAATGAGAGTAGAACACAGAACTAAAAAAAATAATGTTAAATGAGTAATGTTTATGGGTAATGGAGTATCGAGAGACGAACACGCCACTAAAGAAATGTCTGATGTTTTAAGTGAATATTGGCTGAGGTCTGGAATATAATTGACGTCGGGTGAAGGGTGAATGAAATACTGATGGAGTTACTCGTGATCAAAGTACAGAGATAAAAATGAATGATGGATTGATGGATATTATGCGCCGCAACATTTACCGTATATGAAAAAAAAAAAAAATGAATGATGGATGGATGGATGGATGAGCGACGGGGTATACAGTACAGTCACAATCAAAAGTCCTGCATCAGGTATAGATATATAAAAAGTGAATCATATGAACCGATATTATTACAAAGACTCGTAGCTACTGTATGTATAGATGGAATTGTAGTTTGGCACCAATTTTCCAAGGCAGTATAATTCCAATTGGTTATAAGAATACTTGTCATGACTCTACATTAGATAAAGTTGTATATACATGTAACTTTCAATATACAATCATAATTCATTAGTCAAACATTATTATAGTTAAAGGGTTTCTGATTACCCTAAGACGATTATTCTTGTCAGAGCAAACTACCAACATCTTACCTTTATTATAAGGAAATGTGATAATGCTAGTTAAAAACGTGAAGGTTCCAGAGTTCTCCAAAAGAGCGAGTGTGTAGTGAGTGAGTGAGGGAGTGAGGTTTAAATATTCTTATGTAGGCTAGGCTAGGATGGGACCAAGTCATTTAAAGTCAAGTAGGTAGATAGGCTAGGATAGTGAGTGAGTGAGGTTTAAATATTCTTATGTAGGCTAGGCTAGGATGGGACCAAGTCATTTAAAGTCAAGTAGGTAGATAGGCTAGGATAGTGAGTGAGTGAGGTTTAAATATTCTTATGTAGGCTAGGCTAGGATGGGACCAAGTCATTTAAAGTCAAGTAGGTAGATAGGCTAGGATAGTGAGTGAGTGAGGTTTAAATATTCTTATGTAGGCTAGGCTAGGATGGGACCGAGTCATTTAAAGTCAAGTAGGTAGATAGGCTAGGATAGTGAGTGAGTGAGGTTTAAATATTCTTATGTAGGCTAGGCTAGGATGGGACCGAGTCATTTAAAGTCAAGTAGGTAGATAGGCTAGGATAGTGAGTGAGTGAGGTTTAAATATTCTTATGTAGGCTAGGCTAGGATGGGGTAGGCTAGGATGGGACCGAGTCATTTAAAGTCAAGTAGGTAGATAGGCTAGGATAGTGAGTGAGTAAAAGGATGCCGTAGGTGGCCAGAGAGGTACCGGTATATATATATAAGCTTAGAGGCAAGGAAAAATGTCTGCTGTATAGTGAGCATGGGAGAGAAAGCGTGAGGTGAGGTAGGTAGTGTACAGCCACAATCAAATATCCACCGACACTTTCCTTCCATCGTACGGTAGTAAATATCTTGTTAATAGAGAACAACACGTGTATGATTTTGCAGCACCTCATAATAATAATAATTGAGGGGGTTGAGTTGACGTAAGGTGTTGTTGTATGGTTATATATTGATATGATACTGATTTATTGGCACGGTGGATGGAAGGTGTGGGTGGTTATTTGATTGTGGGTGTACATACAGTGAGGTGTTAGGTAGGAAGGCAAGAAAATACGACATGAGGGAGGTCAGTAAGAAGGTAAATGAATGAGTGTACGAGTGAGTTAGATCAGCCGGCAGGAAAGCAGGTATAAGTGAGTTGGTATAAGAGTGAGATAGGTTATAGGAGGAAGGTAAGAAGTGTGTGTGTGAGTGAGTGAGTGAGTGAGTGAGTGAGTGAGTGAGTGAGTGAGTGAGTGAGTGAGTGAGTGTGTGTGTGTGTGAGTGAGTGTGTGAGTGTATGAGTGTGTGAGTGTATGAGTGTGTGAGTGTATGTGTGTGTGTGTGTATGTGTGTGTGTGAGTTTCAGGTACGAGTGAGTTGTCAGAAAGTGAGGTAGGTTAGGAGTGAGTGAGTGAGTGAGAGAGTGAGTGAGCGAGGACACTTGGTAGCCTACTTAGGTGAGTGGAGGGGGGGGGGGGAGGGAGGGAATAGGGGGTTGGGGTGGGGGAGGGATGGAGGTGGTGGTGACTTTCTCAGAGCCTTCCAGCCAGTTTTTATTCTTCCCACCACCACTACTACTACTGCCACCATCACTCCTACTGCCACCACCACACCTATCACCACCATTACTACTACCATTACCACCACTTCTACTACTATTCCACCACCACCACCACCAATCCTACTACTACCACCTTCACTGACATAAACACCATCTAACCTACCACTACTTGCACTACTCCCCCTTCCCCTTCCCCCCACTACCAACAACAACAACAACAACAACTACTTCTTCTCTGTACATCATAATAAACCTCCTTCTAGGGTTCACACGAGAGCAGCATTATGACCAGCAAATAAGTAGTTACCAGGAGACTATTATTCCACCTCATATCAAACCAATACGATGACCTCTGGCGGAAAGGAAATCAATTATATTATCAAGTCCTATAGGCTAAGTACAGTAGACCTAATTCCTAAAGTTAGGTGAATTTCTTGATCCTAATTAAGTGACCTTGAACCAATGCATAATAATACGCCCACGTACATAGCCATTTTTCACGTACACAGTCATTCCCACGTACACAGCCATTTTCCACGTATAGTCATTCCCACGTACACAGCCAATCCCAACAACACTCCCATCACTTCCACGTACACAGATAATTAATCCCACCAACACTCTTACTACTTCCACGTACAGCCAATCCCAACAACACTCCCATAATTTCCACGTACACAGACTCTACCACCTTTAGTACATACAGACACTCCCAGTAACACTCCCACCTTTTCCACGTACAGACACTCCCACCTTTTGTACACTCCCACCAACACTCCCACCTCTTCCAAGTAGCCAAGCCTACTTTACAACAATTGCAACAGTCCTGCAACAACAACACCTTCTAATGAAATGGTCCAACTCTTAATTAAAGGGTTAGTATATACTTTGGGTACATTGGAGAGAGTCTAAATTCCTCCAAAGTATATTTAATTCATATATATATTAGGAAACAGAACTAGAATAACACTATGGTGGACTGACTGTTGCTTGGAATAGTATGGAGGAATCAGTTGTTCAATATTCACCTACACTGTATTTTTTCTTTAAACAATATAATGGTGCAATACTGTAGCCATTGGTTTAACTTGAAGATATGCAATTATGGTCAGAAAGATTTCACTCATATGTTCAACTTTCATTATATATATATCAAGGCGAGAGAGGATTTTTACCCTTGACTGTCTGTCCACTACGACCCCTTTACCCTCCAGACACACATACCGTTTATAGCTGCTTCAATCTGTTCCAACCAGAGCCATTAATCATTGGTAGAGCCGAGTGATACGTCCACAGTCCACACATTAAAAGGAGATAGATATTTTTGTTGGTAAAATGGAAGGCTGTTACAGATATCTTCCTCTAAACTATACCAAAAAAACAGATGCTCTATTACTACCATTGAGGGAGTCTGTTTTCTGGCATAGTTTGGAGGAATCAAAGACCTTTCAATTCCCCTTAAAAGATAAGTGAGTGAGTGAATGAGTGAGTGAGTGAGTGGTTTGTTGTGGTGAGGAATTTGGAACCCTCTTACAGCCTTCTACTTTCTGCTGTAAATTAAGCTCCTTCCATATAGTTGGTGTTTCGTGGCAATATTTAAAGGACTCATTTATCTCCAATTTTCTGACTAGGCTACATCACAGGGTCCTTATGAGTGAGTTGTGTTTCTCTCCACCTCGGTCCAGTTGTTGTTGAGTAGGGGGACAGGCTTGGGGGGGGTTAGGGAAGGTGCGGGAATAGGGGACAGGCTTTCTACCCCCCCCCCCAAGCCTGTCTCCCTATTCCCACACACACCCAGTACCCCCCTCCCCCCAAGCCTGTCCCCTACTCCCACACCCCCTTAATGACCTGTGTTTTCCTCCTCCCTTCCCTGGAATAAAAAAAAAAAAAAAAAAAAAAAAAACATAAACACACGGAGAGGTCTAAACAATATTAATCACCTACTGAAGATCTACTGACTTAAGATACAATATATACATAAAAACACATACACAAACTATAGGCCTATATACATAAAAATCACACACACAAACAAAATACAGGAAGGGATCCAGACAATTCTATTATTAGGCTACTTGACAATCCCGAAGAGTATATCCGCTTAAAAATGTAAACAAATATATGTACGTGATAATACTATATAGCCTATACCATGACCCAACATATACTGGGTTATACAGTATATTGAGTATCCTATATACATGTTTATTCGAGAGCAAGCAGTATACGTATATATGGTACAGCACTGCTTTATATATACACATTACATATATGGTCTGGTATTTTCACCCCCTTTCACACGCAGCTGTACAGAATCAGCACAGATCGTCTATTTACGAGCCGTCCAAGGTCGAGAGAAAAGTCGTGATTTACAACAGTCGTGCACATAAATTCGTAGTACGGCAAATGTGGGAGATGGTCAGTCAACACACACACACACCCCTCCTCTTTCTCACCCTCACCCATTCCTCCAATCCAAGCGTGAATTATATTTGTATGCTGTTCGGTACTTATTTACCATTCTTTAGTGTTGGTTTCTGCTATTGTTCGGTACTTATTTACAAATCTTGTGTAGCCTACTCTAGTCTGTGTGTGTCAACTTCTCGGTACCGTACTTATTTGCTTAAGGGAACCTGTGGTGTAGTAGTCAGAAAATGGGGGATAAATTAGTCCTTCAAATATTGCCACGAAACATCACCAATATGGAAGGAGCTCGTTTCGTGGCATATTCAGGAGAAATCAGAAGCCTCCAATCTTCATACACGATCATAGGGTCCTTAATATGAATAATGTGCTCGGTACATAATTACCACCTGCAGTATTTATTTGCAGCTGTTTTGGGGAACTCGTAATTATTTATAAACCTCTTCCAACAATCAATGTGAGTTTCTAGGTGTTTATTTACCCGAACCAATCCCAATCCTAACTTCATTCCCCCACTGGAAACTCATACTGGACTCATACACCCGTAGTTTTAAAAGAATTGAGGGCCCTTACTGGAGCTCTATGAATTCTCCAAACTACTCCAGGCAACAGATTCCCTATTCGAAACACTGAAGCGTTTTGTGGCCTGGATTATTTGGAGGGTTCATTGAGCTCCAGTAAGGGCCCTCAATTTTTTTTAAACTACGGGTATAAGTTAAGAGTCGTACGGTAGTCAAGAACATTCGTGGTGTAAACAACAATGACTCTGTTGTTGTGTCCATAACTCAGCCATCATTCCAAGCTAGACCACACCATCATCAACACCACAGATATTCTTCCTTGCCTACAACCCAAGTTTAGGCCTACAATAGGTAATGAAGATGGTTACCGTACTAAACTCTTTCGGGTATGTCTATTCAGTGACAGTAGGCTAGGCTTACCCTGAGTACCTGTTTATAACACTGTATATTATTACCGTATACAATACCTGTTAATACCACTTTACCATCGCTTTACATCCCAGCTAAGACCACTACAGTATATCTTTGCTTTATATAGGTACCTACTAATACCACTATACCTTCCCTTCATATACCTGCTAATACCACTATACCTTCGCTTTACATCCCAGTTAATACCACTCCACTATACCTTCTCTTCATATACTTGCTAATATCACTATACCTTCCCTTCATATACCTGCTAATACCACTATACCTTTCCTTCATATACTTGCTAATACCACTATACCTTCGCTTCATCTTCTTCAGTACCAACTTATACCACTCCCGCCTTACCTACCTACCTAGTACCTACCTAGCCTACTCTTTCAAGGCAGCCTACTGTAAAACCTGAACTATATACAGAAGGCGAGTCATTCTCTCCCTCCCTCCCTCCCTCTCTCTCTCTCTCTCTCTTTCTCATACATGCACAGAAAATGGAACATACGTATGTATACATATTCCGTTGTTATTTTTATTTTGTTTTTGTGCGCATACACATTCAGTAAAAAAAACATATACAGTATACAACTTACACATCAAGAGAGAGAGAGAAAGAGAGAGAGAAACAGAAAGGTAAACCCAGTGGACCGAATCGAGTGTAATAATTGTTGATGGATACCTCTGGGTGACCAAGTGCCAGCCAGTAAGAAGTGAAGCTGCCTCCTCCCCTCCCTTCACAAAAACCACCAGACCACAGGGAGGAATGAAGAGAGGTGGAGGGGAGGTCCATCGCCATTCCTCCAATTTATTCCAGGCACCAGGCCACCATTACTTTTGTTCATCTGGTCCTGTTTCCTGACATATTATGGAGGAATCAGGGAGCTCCAAGGTACCAAAAGGCCCAACAATCTCATGGTAGGCCTATATGAGAATGAATTTATAGTCTTTTCTGGACAAGCTATTTGGTTCCCTTTCAAATTGTATTAAGAAATATATATATTCATTTAGTTTATGACTTCTTTATACATTTTGATGAGGTGTATCTTAAAAAAAATCAATCAGCTTATATAGTCAGTTCTAACACTCCTTTAAAATGGAGGAATAGTTAAATAGTAAAAATACTCAAATGTTCAAGACTTGCTTCTGTTTTGCTTTCCCCAACCTTTATATTTGCAGGTATAGACTACTAAGCTTTTGTGTGGGTTTGGTTATTAGGCTACCAGGTCATAAATTAACATGAACAATTGTCTTGGTAACAGAAAACGGGGCACTTAATTCTGTACCATGGGATACATCGGAATAATACCACATGCAGAGCCAATCAAACTTAAGGGGATATAGTATAATATTATTAATACTTTTGGTACATCTGCCTTGATTTCTCCAAAGTATTATATCAAGGAACTGGGCCAGATTGACAAAAATAGTGGTGGTCTGTTGACTGAATTAGTTTGGAGGTATTAGTTACTCCAGATTTACCAACACTGTACTAGGCTATACCCCTTTGAAGTGGTTATATTTCTTGTGTTCAAATTGGGGGGACTACTGATTCCTCTAAAGAATGCCAGGAAACAAAATAATATTAACTTCAGTATACGAGTAAAGGATTAGCTGTTTTAGTCTCTAGAAATCCGTAATCCTTAAAAAACTCTAATCTAAAGCCAGGACCGGTAGTGAAGTTGTGCTTAGATACGACGATGGAATACCGTGTGAATCTATAATATTAAAGGAAAAAATATATACAGGTAATGACGTCAATCAAAATTTTTCATGGTTAAAAGGATATCCTCTTGACCTTAAAACTTGGATGGCTACTGATTCCTCCAAACTATTACTAGGAAACAGACACCAAATTTATTATCAACGACTTCCTGCAGGCATAGTTCTTAGATCTCAGGTAGCCCACCAATTCACCTCAAACAAGAGATAATGTTCGGCCGGAAATCCCAAATAAGAAAAAACAAATAAAATACAACTTACTGGCATCCCTTTCAAACATGAGCCAGCCAGCCAGCCAGCCAGCGTCGACACGGGATTACAAGATAACGGGAAAATAAGATAATGGATAAGTAAACATATGAGGATATCATTCACTGATAATAGTAGCTACGGGATGTAGGCTATGTGTGTAAGAGTATGTGTTGGGAAGTACTTTATGTTATCATGCATTATCACGTACCGTTGCATCATGGTAGGTAGGCCCTATAGGGTACCATATCGTCACCCTCGTAGGCTTAAGTCATTTTTCGTCGATTTCTGGATTTTTTATTATTTTATGATGAGATCGAAATAATAACATTAGAATTTTTTTTTTAGTTTGTTTATGAAGATGACGTCGATATTATGGAAACATTTATCCAGCTCTAACCTTACCACACCAGCAGTCTATTGGAGGATAAATGAACATGTTAGGCTAAACCCACCAGCATTAATCTTTATAAGCCTTGATACACTCGTCACGATTCATAATTTTGACCAGAGTGTGAGGAGCAGAAAGTTTCGAATCGCCTGGTATTGCTCATTTCCCCACCCAGTGCACATAATTATAGAGGCTGAGTTCGAATGCAGTTTGTGTGTGGTGCCTGCAATTCGTCTCTGATCAGGGATTACGTATCACGAGTGGACATGTGCTACACCCATCAATCTCTAAGTTCTTCTAAATATGTCGCTCTCACAACTCAACACTGGCACACTCTGGATATAAAACTGATTAGGCTATGGCAGGAGAATAGGCTAGTTAGATTAGTAAAAAAACAACCCTCGAAATCCGCCCATAGCTCTGACAGAGATTAATATGTAAAGCGTTCATGTAGGCTATTGCACTTACGTTGATACCAATGTTGCATTTAAAGAGCCTATATGGCTTAAATGTCTAAAGTATAAACAGGAGATGTTACATGTTCATTGGCAATTAAGAATGGGCACATTTTAAAACTAAAGTTTTTTTGTTTTGTTTTTAGAGGTGTTGACACCCCTAATGTACGGGCAATTTTTCGCCCACCCTGTATAAATTATGACCCCAGCATACACACAACTCTCTTCTCTCGTCAAAATGCCAATGCAAGTTTAACGATCACCATTATTATGACGTATTGGTAGGGAATAAGAAAACTTATGCCCACGACTGTACAATTACTCATCGGTGACTATACTCTTCAATCATCGCTCCTCGGGCAACACTTGCACGAACCTCCTCTCCATGTGCGGTCACAACTACAGTACAGTACAAAATCACGAAACAATACAGTACAATTACTATCTGTGCCCTAGTCACCCATATACAGTAACTCACTTTGGGATACCGTACAGTAATATTAAAGTGACGGTAATATAATCCAACATCGTGTGAACAAAAGTGTGGTAGGCCCTACTCGAGTGAATCTTATGTAATTTTTTACTGATAACAATATCTACACAGACACAGTAGGACTAGTCTCGCATCATTTTCAGAGGCCGTTTCATTCGACGGTGTTGTAGAACTTTTGGGAGTGTCTGTATTTACAACCCAATATAAACTACTCTTTCACCAAGTATCCAAATGGTCAAAATTTGCTTTACTTTACTTTTACACACAAATACAGTTTAAATATATATATAGAGATATTTTTTTTTCTCTCTCTTAATAGTTAGTAGGGACTATTAGTGGGCTTTAATAAACCACACATTCTTTTCTTTCATTCGAGCTACGTTGCTTATCGGTATTTACAGTCACTTTCCAAGGTCTGTCACTGGATTGACTAATAATATTTACCGACACGTACGACCGGAAATCACCCTTTGTCACTAAGGCCGAATTATTTTAATAATGTGTAATTACATCTTTTTAAATGACGTATCGTACCGGTACCACATTTTCAAGTGGTAATGCTACACAGGGAAAAGAAAAATGGGAAAACCATAATTATATACAGGTATATATAAAAATATTTATGACTGTTGTAGTCCTACCAGGTGTGTTCTAAAATGCTATTCAGGTTTACTAACGCAATCGAGCAACTGAATTAAATATACCGGTACAATATACACTTAGCAACTGTAAAATAATTGGATGAAAGTTATTTCCTTTAGCCTAGTTGCACTGAAACATTTCCGAGTAGGATATACTGCAAACACCTCACTTCATGGTCATGATAATCTTGTCACTAATATATCTTTTCCCCTTAGATTACATTTTATTCGTTCCATCTCGGGTTGAAGGTAAGGTTTTATTGACTGTAAGGCTTGTGAAACTGATATGAAACTTGCTACATTTATCAATACTAAGGTACCGGTACATCACTAAATGGGAATGCGCCCGTCAATATAGGGCCATATTTTAGGCTACACACTGTACCGTATCTATACAATTTATGCTACAGACTGTACCACAAATATTCTACTTATGCACTGACTAATGGGCTTAAAACATTAGCCACAACTGTATAAATACAGTTTTAACAAATACAAACGAACATTAAACTCCATATCTTGAAAAATAAAATGCTGTGATAATTTCCTGCGAGTTACATATCTATTGCTCAACATATGTTCGCGATTACTCATTCAAATATACATACACACAACAAGCATGTACAGATAAGGCTCCATAATCATACTCGTGACTATACAAGTGTGCGTTACTGATCATACCAGTACATACAAGTGTCAGCAACAGGCAGATTATCAGACAGATCATCTTATAATTATAAAGTACCGTACCGTGTAAAAAGATATATACAAGACCAGTTTTTACCAAGAGATGTTAATGAATGATACCTTACAGTATACCTAGGCTACTTATAATTATATGCGTTTAAATGTATCCATTAAGTCATTGTCATTTTCATCATGTGTGAAACAAAACAACTTCCATATTTTTTTTTACTATTTTCAAGATCCATTAAAGTTATGAGTTTCTGAGGAGGTACAAAATTAGTGATCGTGATTGTAAATATTAATGATGATTCGTAATTCACAACAACTAGGTAACGAGCGACAGATGAAAGCATTTGTTTACACCAAGGTCGATGTATACAGTATATCGACATTGATTTACACCATGGACACTGACAGCTTCATCTGACTCTTTCTTACAACATCCAAGCAACAAGCATTTAACATCCAGGTACCGGGAGTATGTAAATGACAGACAAAATATTTATAAAACAGATTTTTTTCGTACAAACACCATACAACACACATGACTGGGTACAAATACCAACTGCATATATCGGTAAACTCATGGTTAAAATAGTTCTCTTATTAAACCATGGGTAAACGTACGGTACAGTTAACGAGAGAACGAGGAAAGCAAAGGATGTGATACTGGTAGCAAAATATACACGACAAACAGAATATTTATAACAGAAAACAATATCATGCAAACGTCTTACAACATTATGCAATTGGATGCAAATAGGTACGTGAAAAAGTTGAGAAAAATGAAAGGATGTGGGGGTGGGGTGGATTTCTGGGAGAGCTATAATAATGTTTGGAGTACCAGACGTGCAGATCTCACATTACGGGAGAAAGGAGTGCTGGAAGAGACTACAATACACAAATCAACCTTGACGTTCGTATGGCTGGAGGCTTGCATGAGTGTGGACGAGTTTTGTTGTAAAGTATAGGTACAGGAACCTGACATGATTTGGGAGCTACAAGTGTAAGGTGTCGGCAACTACGACATATTGTTTTAATCTCTCTTTATTTTGCAAACGCTCTCCAAATTCAAATTAGGATTGATATATGATTGATATCGATTTGAAAAAGTCAATTATTGTGCATATGAAATGGATCAACAACTTACCGTGTTTGGGGAGTAACACGAAAAATGAAGATGAAATAGTTAAATAT
Organism: Petrolisthes manimaculis; assembly: GCA_034508575.1. Lineage (NCBI taxonomy): Eukaryota > Metazoa > Arthropoda > Malacostraca > Decapoda > Porcellanidae > Petrolisthes > Petrolisthes manimaculis. The sequence goes on from JAWZYT010005344.1 coordinate 36,318, forward strand.
AAGAAAATGTCATAATATAAAAGATACAGTAATACCAATACAGTAAGAGAGTGTTGGCTACGGCAGGCAGTGAAGAAATTGCTACTTGCAATAGAAGGCTTTACACCTAGGGCAGGTTACAACGACGGAGACAGCCTATAAACTACTGTATAATACGGGCTTTCATTTTCAGCAAATTTATCCACTGTAAGACATTCATATTGTACTTATAGTCCCCACTGTCCTCACACTATATATTTGCCCCTAATGTTGAAAATACGCACCATGACCACTTGGCCCAATAGCCTACTTGTAAAGTTACAATGAATCTACAACAAAACAACCATAGCCAATGCAACAAAATTATAAACGCTGGGTTTTCAATCGTCTGCCAAAGTATATAATTCATTAATGTATATTGTAATGGTACACGAGTAAAGTAGTGCCAGTAGCTACTGATAAAAGGAAAATTAATACCCTAATGCAGTTTGTCATCACTTTATCAGAAGTGGAAGCTGAAATGAAACATGAGTCACGAAGCTGGGTTAGATGACCTACCGTCCCTGGCACCTTTCACAGGAGTCAGTATCCAAGTAGGCTAGGGGCTAAACACCGAGAAAATACTTCACTGCAAGAATGTAAACTTTTATTTCTAAACTTGGACCAACTTTAATAAATATTGATTACTTAACACTAGAAAATAAGCATCTAGGCTACATTAATTCTGATTAGAACAACACTGAATGCAACTATTTTTTCAATGCTGGTTACATTGTTTGTATACGAGAAATATGATAAAAAATAATTGGTATAAAGATGACATGTATTGGTCAAATGGCGTTTCGAATATGTCACCTTTGACGTACAGTAATCAACGCTATCATAAACATTATCATTAACCTGAAAACCTAATTGTCTCATTCTTGACAACAGCAAAATACTTTACAGATCACCCATTTTAGACTATTATTCTATAGCCATAGAGAATCTTAATTAGGCCTATGCAAATAAACGAAACTATAATTTATTCACATGTACACGATTTTCCTATAGAATGCATGGAGTTACTGAGGAGGAGTAACAGAAATTTGGCTTGCATCGGTACATTATGATTCTCTATCCATATCATAAAATCACTATGGAACCACACCTGAGCCAGCAATAAAATAATTACCGGTATGGCCAAAGCAATTTGTTAAAGTCGAAATTTTACTGTACCCCATCCCCCATCCCCCCCCCCCACACACACACATTCTGTGTGTGAAGAACATACATGTATGACAAATATAAAATCCCATTTAAGGCCTACTGGGTTAAATCATGATACAGCAAGATATGCTGGTCGTATTAGTCTACAATTTGCTTTCCTTTCAATTGTTGTCTTTACTGTGCTCTCCTAGCTGTTATTTCTCTCCAATCTTCAATCAGTGTTACATTATAACAGGGGCTGGATCCTTGCATGTCCATTTCTTAACTTCTGTGTCTGACTTTGGGTACGGGATCAAAATAAAAGGACTGTTCATTCCTCCAACCTACGCAAAAAAGAATTCTGCCAACAAGGATTTAGTATTGCAGTTTCAATGCAGAATCTTTTGGAAGGAATCATGCAGTCGCCCACCAATTTGACCCTCAGGAGTCCTCCATGTAGTTTGAATGAACTAAAAGGCTTCTAATTGCAAAAAAACTATACTAAGAAACGAAATACAACGTCATATAAATAAGATTTCTATTTTGCATCGTTGTTTAGAGTAGAGGGCTGAGCAACACATCGCCCACAACAAGGGACTCCGTTTAAAAATGTGTGGAGTGCTAAGAGCCTTGAGAAACACATGGCAACTACCGGCAGTTATGACAGGTTTGGCACCACTGCAATACTATCGGGCTATAATTTATGTATAATTACGAGCATCATTACCTTTCCTCCAACCAATAGACATGTACGTAATTGTAACTTACACATACACTGATAACTTTTATGGTGTTTAATTGTAATAATTAATATCATAACCACCTTCAATTACAAGACTAGTAACGTTAAAGAGCTGCTTGTAAGACTTGGAATTAATTATGTTTGTTAGACAAAGGTTACTGATTTACTGAATGGCTTATGAATCTTATCTGCTGTATTTTAACACTATTATCAAAGAATTACAATTGTACGAAAATTTCCATCCACAGATACTGAATATCAACTAATAATATCTAGTAACGTCTGATGAATGAAAATTTTTCTATTCTGCAAAACTTCAACAAAAGTATAGAAAAGTATTATATATACACAGCAATGTCACAAACTTACCTATTTTCCCAAGACAGGCACAGAAGATCCACAGACCAATGATGAACGGTGTCTGTACCCTCGCAAAGTCAATGACAGCCAGAGGGTATCTCTCATTTGAACCCTCGCCTCCTTCCCCTCCATGACCACCCTCAGAAGAAGCAGATTTGGGCAACAACTCTGAGTGGTGATCTTTGTTGGGGTGGAGGCGCTGGGGGAAGTCGTCAGAGGTGTTGCCTTGATGGAAAGTGGAAGGCAAGGGACGGATTTCGTGGTGAGATTCAGTGGGAGTGTTGGGCAGTGCCACCCCTACCTCAAGAAACAACACCAACACCATCACCACCGCACTTATTACCAACATCTGCTTCATTCTTCCTTCTTCACGAGGTAACTAACTCAAATGATCCACTGGGCGTACAGCGAGCAATCTTGTCTTGTTTCGTGATTTCTCCAATTCACTGAATCCACCACATGCAACAACAGTCTGGACCACTTATTATTACAAATACTCTACGTTATGTTACGCTTAACCGGCTTTAAGGAAGAGTGTGTTATCTATATTGATATCTCGTAGCTTATCGTTATTGAAAGACACGGCGGTGTTCTTGAAAAATGTAAAGAGGAAGAAACGGAGTGAAGATTCAGAGGAGCGAGACCTCCATGATGCTCCTCTCTCGACGGGCACCAGCTGACTGACTGTGTGTGTGAGTCTGTGAGTGAGACCAGTCACCTACCTACTACCTACTAGCCTATACCTGTGGCTCTCCCTCCTTTGGCTGTGCGCACAAACGAAAGCACTCACACGCCTGACGTTACAGTGACGTATGTACAGTAGGTCCCAAAACTATCGTTAAAATAAAGTGCTATACTTTTTGACACAATGGACGATGTAGGCCTATCTGACATAAACCGAGACGAAAAGTCATGGGCGGGAACAACTTTAAGGTTTCATTCTGTTCATTCCACCATCCTTCTAACCCACTTTAACGATAGCTTTTGTGAACTATTGTACTGTATATGCAATGCAACACACTGATGTGAAAATATTGTTTAAAGTGTGATCATTGAGGATGTAAGCTTAGCATATTTTGGAACGTGGAAAGCAAATTACAGAGGCAATGAAATATACTGTTGTATTGCATTATACTAGCGTGTTTTATTAATGTTATCTTATACTATATAAAGGGGAAGAAACAAGACTGCTAAGCCAGAAAGACTTTGTACTACAAGTGAGAATGTTGCAGGAGTGGTAGGTAGGATATAACGCCAAGGAAAATGACGGAAAGGGGACAGCAGGAGAGGATTTACTATCAAATTTAGGTGTTCAACATTTTGTGGTTTTAATTCATTCCTAAACTGGGCATGCCTGTATCCTTGATGCTTGAGACCATAGAGTCTGTTTTGAGAAAGCCATAAATCTTTGGTTGGTTTAAGCTGCTAATTCAAGAAACACATATCCACTAAAAATAAAATTAGACCAAGGACATTCCAGGGACTACACCGGTCAGAATGGTGTATCATTTGTCAACAAAATTATATAATTATATAGAGTGCATGGTTACCAGTAGCCTTCGAAAATTCCTTCCGAGACCAGAATAGAGATTTGAATCCACCAAAGCAATATACTGTAAGCTAGGTAGCACAAGACAACATGCTCATGCAGCTACCAGTCTGCTGGGCTGTCTTAGGTCCTCTTCGGAAGTGCTATTGCCTAAGTAAAAATATAGTACCTGGTATTAGCTTTCTAGTATACTGTGTAATGCAGATGCTGATCAAACTTTTACTGCACAGGATGCTCACCTATTTCTTTGCTCTGAAGACAACATTTTGAGTTGAGGTGGTGTTCTGTATAGTACTTCATCCACCAGGTACCCTTTTATAAACCTCTATGACTGGTATGAGATGTGTGTCAATCAGCTGGATTGTTGATAAACAGTACTATAGAATGCAAGGTACTTATGCTGTAGGTAACTATACAAACTTAAGAGAAGAAAGGGACGACATCTTACAAAATTACTTGAATTAGAGATATTGGTTCATTGCCATGAATTCAGTATAATACAACCCATTATTCTAAGTTGGACAATCAAAATTTGTCACTGAAAGACTTGAATAATCTTCTTATCCACAAAGAATTACAAAATTTTGACTGAAGACCAGTCTTTTTTTTTTGCTATTGTCATGCAATGGTCTAATTACATTCCAAAGGGAAAAACGAAAATTGTACTAGACCAGTAAGACCTTCTGAAATGCAAAATACTGCTGCACACCATAAACAACACACACACCCAAAGTACTTGGCATAACGTACAATACATCCATGACCTTCAAACAACATATCACAGCCATAAAAAAAAATGCATGCAAAGACTTAAAGCCCTCAGATCACTTGCCAGCACATTTAGACACAACAAACCACAACCACAGTGTATCAACAATATATCCGATCAGTGATGGATTATGCAACCCCTACCTGGGCCTCAAAATTCACTGAGATTCATCTCAACACCCTTCAGACCATACAGAATAAAGCCCTAAAGATAATCACAGGCAGCACAGCTACTACACCTACACCATGAAACTAAAAGTCCTTAAAATCAAGAATCATTTTGACACAAACACTTGTTGCAGCCTCCACAAACTCCCTCCATCCACTACACTACATGGCAAAATACCCACGCATGCCAAGGAACATCAAAACATCCAGTACACGATACCATACACAAATATTATCATCTCTCGCACCCTGCCCATCCCAAACCAGTCTCCAGAAACACATCCATACTCAAGTCACTCATCAGTCCATCCAAACGCTCAAAAACAACACCCAACTGCATGCATGAACACGGAAGGGAAGAATTGAAAGGAAGTGACTCGGGTCCAACAGGGCATCAAACCTCAGATGGTAGTCCATATCACCTCAAGTAATACAGTGGGTCAAAGTATAATACCCAAAATGTGGGCAAATTCTCATGGCTGAGCTGCTTGCCTCGTTCATCTCTACCTCACTAGTGCAACATTGCTTCATAATATCTTATCAGAGTTTCATTGACCTTTCTCCACAGAACTCTTAAATGTGTCCCACTTATTTAAATTAAGTCTTGCAATACACTAAAATCAGTGTCCTCTCAGTTATTACCACTCAATATCCAACTGGAAGTTAAGGCAGCAAAAGAATTCACACCTTTGTGTATACATACTTGTCCAATACATTCATACTGAATGTCTTTGATGAAGTAATGACAGAAATTTCACATTTTTGAGTCATGAGCAATTAATTTTTCTTAACTCTTGACTTTAGGCATCTCCTTGTACTATTCAGGTGTGGTTTGATAAGTAATGTTCTTTTAAACAGGTCAAGATATACTTTAAAGAGACTAGTTATTAAAGTGTATACATATTGGCAATTATTTCTGCCAAAAAGTCTATAGGTTATGCAGCCTGAACATAGCTTATACCAAAGAAATGACTCAATGATTCTAGCAAGCAGCCTAACTAAGCAAAAACTAATAATTTAGGAATAAATGAAATATAAGTGATGATATACCTTTTAATTTAGAAAATATTTCAAAGATAAATCTTGATGGTAAGCTGACTGATTACAATGTTGACCTAAAAACAGGTCATACTACCCTTATCTCTAGTGAGGGTAGGTTATTGTGGTACTGTACTGTATGATAGGGTTGAGAGTTACCTTGCATTTGCTTTCCCAGATCAATTATATTTTGTTTAGATATAGAACAAATAACATCAAAAATGTTACTACCTAATATGAAAAAGTTGTAAAATATTTTTTCTGGAAACAAAATCATGACAACTGTTTAAATTGCTTAAAACACAAAGGAGCTTGAGCTACAAGATGTTACTGTATGTAATTGTGGAATAATACACAGCAACCCTCACACTTTGGGTATTGGCCTTATTCCGTGCACTGACTGTGGCTGGCAGGCAAAATTACAGTTACTTGCCTAATTTAAAAAATGGGCAATACTGTAACTATCAATAAATGAGAACATTTGAAAATACCACCACAAACTACAATAATTAAAGTTTTATTAAAGTCCCAAGAGCTTCAACTGAGATATATAGTCGGCTACAGTGGTGGTGTAAACAATGGCAGTCACAGTGCCAACCCTGGGCTGGCAGGCAAAATCAGTTTTTCTCCAATGACAGATAATTCAGTAAACATTAACGTTAAAATGGAAACTGAACATACAACTACACCTCTTCGCCTCTAAGATAATACCATACCATAATGAGCTTCATCGGACATTATACAGTACTGTAGTCTGACTGCAGCTGTGGTATGAACATTGGCAGTGAAAACAGACTGAATGGGTGTGAAAAATATACAGTATAGATTCTGAACACATTTGAAGTCAGCCTAGAGATGCAAGGACAAAAATTCAAATCCGAAACAGTGGTGGGAAATTTTGAGCATTCATCTCAATGTATAAGGGTTAAATTAGTTTCATACCAGCACATGAAAAAAAAATCTAATTGGCAGTACCTGCAGGAAACTTGACAGTATCTCCCTCAGCTCAATTTTTTCATTTTGTATAACCTGGGCACAGAGGAGTTCAAGCAAATACAAGGCTATGCTCACAGGTGGGTTAGTAGTGGAGTAAGTATCTAGGGCACAGATTACACAGCACTCACAATTTTGATGCTATTTTAAAAGTACATAAATGTTAAATGGATTACACGCACAAGAGAAAAACCTGCTTAGTATTGTACAACAATGGTGTGGCTCATTTGTATTAACAGTGTATCCTTTGATAGAAATTATACATGAGGACTGAATATCTGAAATATATATAGCACTTACTGAAATGGCCATTTTGATTCCAAAAGAAAAGAAAAAAAAAATTAATTAGCAATATCATTTTACCTATTCCTAGCACTCTTCTAAGCTACCAAATAACACAATATAAAATAACCTTTCACAATCTTCACTAATCAATAACTTAAAATGAAGTGTTCACTTAACCTTTAAAAAAAAACAAAAACAGTACAGTAATAGACTATCCTTACATTTCAGACACTAGCCAAAACCTGATGCACCTCACCTAACCTTAGGTTTATACAGTAGCTATTTACAAAAAAAAAAAAAAAAAAAAAAAAAAAAAAAAAAAAAAAGTGAGGGACACTTTAGCATGCTAGAACTTATTTCAGTGCCTGGCTAAACTTTCACAACTCATATAAGAAAAGAATTATAATGTTATTTGGCCATAGGGTTCTGAAGAGTTTGGACAGTTTCAATACTCCTGCTGTACATTGTAGTGTGGTGCCGTACAGCATGGATGGTGTACAAAAAATTGTCGAGGAAAAAATAGTGTGGGAGTGTACCGGTATGTTAAAAAAGAATAACTAGCCCCAATCCCAAAACTATCGTAACTGTGCAAGGCTAAGTTGTCTGTATCTTACGTTAGTTTCTTGGCCTTCTGGTACAAGACGTCTACAACTTTCTCCATGGCCTTGATTGTATCAATGGCATGTTCGTAGGTTTTGTCCTTTGTCACAGGGTCCCATACAATCAGCACTCCTGCACCTTGGTCAAGAATACCTGTCAACTTAGAATCTAAGATCATCTGAGAAAGTTTCCGTTCAACAACATCCTGGGCAAGGCCTATAGTTTCACTAACATATGCAACCTGTACCTTACTGTAAGGCTCAATAATTTTACACAAATTTTGCTCCAACATGTTATCATACAATGTGTTTAAATGAGCCTTTACAATCATATCCCCTTCCAATTCCTCTTTATATTTGTTAAGAGTAACTTTGAAGTCAGCTAGGGATCGCTTACTGCTGGCAGCAGCAATGCCTTTCATGGCATCAACATGACTACCACTGTGTCTTAGTGCCAACTTTCCACTCACAATATTGTGAACATCTTCTGGACATTGCAACATAATTTTGGACAATAACATGTACTTAAGTGCAGTGAGTGCCTTTGGATTGTCAATACTGTCATACCCTTCAAATGCTTCATAGAAATATGAAAATGCTGTTTTGAAATCCTTTTCTTCAGCAGCATGAAGAATACCAGACTGGAGGTCAAGAGCAGCCTGTAGCTTGGGGGGACAATATATACCATTAGCAGTTGTGCGTGCTGAAGTCAAAGCAGCTCGAGCTTTGGGCAAATTACCCAGAGCATGGTATGTTTTGCTTTCCCACAACTGTACTTCAACTAAGAGATTCTTGTCATCTAATTTTTTCAGCTCCTTCAGGAGTTGTGAGCCAAGGGTAAGGGCCTCTGTGTACTGAGCTGTGTCATAGAAAAGTGCCACCAGTCTTGCTTCCAGTGACTGGCGAAGGAAGGTGCGACGTTCCTGCTTGGACCACTCAATGTTGTCTCGACACACCTCTACTTCCAGTCCTGTGGTGGCATCCATATCCAAAAACATGTCCACCATTGTACGAACTAACTTGGCAGCTTTTGCTTTGGATATCTGAGCGAGAAAAGGTCGGGTGTCCTTTATGAGCTGAGCCAATTGATGGGCCTGACCAGCTTTCTTGTACTGCTCTGCCAGGGCTAAAATCCCTGCCTCCCTTTTCGCTACATCCTCCTCCTCCTCACCCCCTGAAAAACAGTAAGTATATTAGCAATATATACAAAAATATTCTCCTACATTAGGAGTAACCTTTTCACTTCACCCTCCTCAGATCCCGAAATAATAATAATGTACACAAAAATATTTTCATATTAGTAATAAATTATTGTGTCAGAAATAATTGAAGATACTGTATTTTGTATAATACGGTAATACTATTTGTACTGGTATCCTATGCTTGAACACCAATGCACAAAATCTTGTCAGAAAACAACCATGTATCCATATACACAGTACAAAGAGCTGCCAACTCAACAGTAAGTAAAATATGCAGGCATAAACTTCCAATCATAGCTACTGTCAATAATAAGATATCAGTAAAACAAACACCTCAGGATAACCAGTTCTAAGCAACAAATGATCAATGACATACATGTACTGTACTATCTTATCATCTGTTATTCAAAGTACTGTTGTAACGTTGGTTACGTTGTAGTGAAGATGTCTGGTATCTTCACTTTTGTGTACTGTAGTTTACTTTTGACAGAAACCTCAAGTAACAAAGGCTAGTGAACTACAACAAGCAGTACTAAGATATATTCTAGGTTAAAAATAATGAACAAAATAAAAAGGTAAGGCAACATGGTTCAACATCATCTTTCTAGCTTGAAAGTAATATAGAATACGGTATATGAAAGAGGAAGATATAAAACTGTACAAATATTAGGACAAAAAGATTTGGTAAATACATTATTGAAAGAATTACCGTTATTGTGTACGGTTTTTCTACCTTCATTACTCACTTATTTAGACCATTCTTAGACTATTTTCTTTTATGGCATTTCCTCCACAAATGCCCTATTTCTTAGATAGGGCATATTGAAATTAGCCTGACCTTACTTGACCTAACCTAGACTGCATCAGACTACCAGGACCTAACTAGGGCAAACTACAGGAAAATAACCGTGGTAAAGTACGGGAAATGACTGGGGCAAAATACTGGGACCTCTCCAGATCTGGCAACACTGATACAAAACGGTAATTCTTTCAATAAATCCCAAAGATTTTATATAACAAAAGAAAAGGCAGCATCCCAATCTGGTAATGAGTGAAAAAAGGAAAGATGAAGACTGCTAGTCCAGAAAGAACTTATACCATACCATAAGAAAAAGGAAACAGAGGGAGATCAAACACAAAGGACAAAAAAAAGGGTGCTAACTTAGGTCAAAAAGACCTTGTATTGTATGCTAACGTAATTACTTTATTTCTTCAACGTGTGCATAAGCCAAATTGCAAGCCTACTACATATTAAAAGTTTCTCACAGGTATAATGGATGAAAACAAGGAACAGTTTGGCTACTTCCTGAGAAAGTCCTTCTGGTTTATTCCACCTGTTTTTTTAATTTATAAATACCATAATATGTGCTAATTTAACATAGTTGAAACTTATGTACTAACTTTTAATTCCATTGACTTAAACATTCTTAAAATGTATCAGTAATTTTGTGGTTTTCATATCGTTTTATTTTCAATATTATGATTTACGGGGAGGCTTGTCAAGGTAAGCGAGCTACACTGACCTCCATTACTTACACATTTCCACCTTATTAGACGTTACTTTCCTAAGCATATATCAGTTATATTCGCATCTTTCAGAAAAAGCCTATTGGGAAGTGACTTGTGCTACTGGAGGACCATAGGGTTAATTATTTGCCACAACATATGACGAGTCGGCCTGGGGAATGAATCAGCAAAGTAGAAGGATGGAATATAAACATCACTGAAAAAACTCACTAAAGTCCTTTTCTCAGCTATTTCTGCCACTCAAAAATGATGCCGGGGATACATTATAAACACACCCACCTAAATTTGCCAGTTCAGCCGCGTCTATCTCCATTTTTGATAGGGGAATAGCCGGAGCCCTTTCAACGAGAGTCGCCGAAGCCATTGCTGTGTGGAACTGCTAAACAACAACGACGCAATGACAAGCGCAACGTCAAGGGGTGCCAAGTCTAAAGTGGGTTGCTCCCCTACAATGACAACTATAATAGCCACAATATCTGCCAATCATCGAGTTTTACCGTCGAATACCGTAGAAGAATCTATCAAGTATAATGCCTTAGTAATGATGTAGAATAATAAATGCTAAATGATTGGTCAATCGTCGAATATTGCCGTGGATGTGAGTAGTAGGTTGCCGTAAAATGATACCCCAAAATAAGTCCTTTAATTCATCCCAGCTGTTTGATTTAATCTCCCTGTTAATTAACTTTTCCTTTGACAATTATATCAGTTGGAGAACATTAGCTACAATGATAACATAAACGACAGAGTGAAACATAATTATATCATGGCATATTCTTAGTACTTACAAGTTATTTTAGTTTCATCGTCACTTACTGGGAACAGTTTAACAATGTTTTTTGTTATTTGTTTATATTGATATCACTTCAATCGCTTAAATTTCGCTTATGATATTTTAAAATTCTCACCTCCTCAATGCATGATTATGCAGGATCATTCGCTTAAAATTAGCCCAATTGTGCGGGAAAACGGCAGCCATTGCAACTCTGACCACAAACTGGCGTCAAAACTCGTCATGCACTTACATAAATCTAACCCATTATAAGAAACGTATCTAGAACACATTGAATTGAAAAGTTATAAAAGACATAATAGATTAGGGAATGACTCAAAGCCAAGGATATATTTTTCTATTAGCCTTCTTCTACTTTAAACTATAGCTTCCTAATGTCACATATATATTACCTGCCGTTAATGTTACCTACGCAGCACTTATTACTAAGCCTGAAAGACGAAATATATGAACTCTGTTGCTGTACTGTGCATTTTCTTTGATATGGATGATCGACGTTGGTGCATGCATTATCATGGGTGTGACTGGGCTGCCCTGACGCTCCCAGCCGCCCACACCCGCTCAGAGAACAGCCGCGGGCTTCGAATACGTTCCCTGCTCTGGCAGCTGTGGACACGGCCACACGGCCACGGGCCACTTTTCAGTGGACGCCGGACGGTGGCTACCTGACAGTGTTGCCGTGAATTCCTCACTTTTGAGGATGAACGGTTACCAGTTAGTCTAAAAACGTATGTAGCCTCAAGGAGTGCGTCATAGAAAATGTAAATGTGAGTAAGATGGGTAAACGGTAACTATGTTATTATACGGGACATGAAAAAATAATCAACCACTGTACAATAAGTAGGGTACTATAATCTGAAAGATAAATTAAGTTATTTATCTTGTACAATGAAAATTGCAAGGAATGTTTGTGATCATTATGCCCTGATACATAAGAAATAATAAACTAATAATAACACAATAATACAATAATTATCCCTTAATGTCTTAATTTTATTTAATTGCTTCAATCATTTGAATAGATGGTTTAAATTTATAGCAACATTCCTGTGCTTTTACGGCCTCGGACACAACTGTCAATGCTTGGACGGCTGGTATTTGTAGTCTATTACGACAGTTCGTTTTGGTTAAATTAATTTTTGAAAATAATCTTTCTGCTGCACTATTAGATGTTGGTAGTGTTAATATCATCAAAGCAAAGTGGGTCAAGTTTTTAAATGCATAATTCCCTAAATTATCTTTGACTTGTCCTAATTTAATAACAAATTCAATTTCCCCACAATCACAATTTGTTATTTCTGGTGGCAGCTGAGCTGAATCTAAATATCTCCATTCATTGTCTAGAGTTTGAATATCTCCACAATAGAGACGAGGAACTAATTTTACAAAATCATATAGAGAAGGCATAATCTCCCTGCTCGTACTTTGGATTATTTTTTCTGGGCCTATAAATGATGCCATGTACCACAACCTATTATCTAGGTCAAACCTTTTCTTTATTTGATGGCACATCTGTATCATTAATTCCCTACACCGATTTTGAACATCTTCTACCATGGATTTGTTGCTACAATATTCATTCATTTGAAGAAGGCCATGAACAGCTGAGCCAAGATATATTTGATTCAATGGCATATGATTGGTCGCTAATTGGGGGTTAAATTTTGTAATATCACATTTATCAATTAGTTCTCTGCGACAGAAACTTCTAAGTAAGGTAATATATAACTCCCTAACCTGTGCATACACCAAATGTATAGTTGGGGTATCTCGCTGGAACAGTAGATTTAATTTATTAAATAATGGAAGTATGTAATTTAAAAAGTTGAGGTATAGATATACTGATGGATCCTTGAGATCCTTAACAATGAACTCAACTGTCTTCAATCGTTCCTCAGCTTCAATTTGTGTGAAGAACATTTTAAGTGCTTCCCACTGTTCTAGTACCCTCGCAACAGATTGATGTAAGGAGAGCCATCTTGTCTGGCATGCATGTAACATTTTATGTGGTTTAAGCTCCAGGAACAGTTGTGCTTGCTTAAATTGGTGTTTTCTTTTAGCACTATAGGAAAAATGGGTGTAAATGTTTCTAATAAGGTCCTCGCAGTGGCGTGGGAGGGTTTTCACCGCTTCTGAGGCACATAAATGGATGCTATGGCATATGCATTTCATTATAGTTATGCCTGTAAATGTGCTCCTCAAACGGCTACACAGTGAGTTATGTTCGCCCATGATATTGGATGCACCATCTGCTGCAAACCCCACAAAATTTTCTAGTGGAATTTGGTGTGTGTTAAATGTTTTCATAAGTCTCCTATACAAATTTTCTCCACTTGATCCTACATTTTCATTATCATCATTGTTATATATATCAATGAGCTCCAAAGTCTCTGTGTTAATTTTACATGTAGCAGAATCATAATATTTTACAATAACACATAAACATTTTGTGGTGCTTGCATCTGTGGTTTCATCTACTATTACGGAAAATTTAAATTTTCTTAATTTTGATACTAAATCATTGGTAATACATGCCCCTATACTTTTGACAACGTCAGTGCATTTTGTTCTTTTCATGCACATACTTTGAGCAATAGCAGAATCTGGGAACATAACTTTGCATAATTCAATCATGTGATCGGCGATTGCAAAGGGCAGGTTATGTTCTGCTATGAAACATATCATCAGTATGGTTGCAACATTTACAGCATTGGTTGGAGAATCGGGAATATGGTTGACCTGCTGCCTTTCTCCCTGCATACCCTGTGATTGCAGCATGCGTGCCTGCCCAGTAGTATGCATATGGGTCGACTAGAAATTGAAAACACACAAAATTAATACGAAGTAATGTAGCGGTCAACAGTATAACAAACGAAAACTACGATATTTCATCTCATTAAGTTCTCTATGAAATATAAGTACATGATTCACACTGTATTACTGATATTTAAAATACACTTAATTATTAATATTCACATATTATACCTTGTGTCTCTTAATTGTTGTAATTTCTGCATTAAATTCTTTGTGGCATGTACTACACGATGCCTTGGTAGGGTCACCTTGCACTCGCTCCAACCATTGGTTGTAGTCTTCGATACTCAACCACTCGTTCTTAAAGGTGCGTTTCGGAGGCATAATGTCTGTAATATATATAAATTTGTTGGATGGTAAAAGTGCATTGTAATCTCCAATACCACATTTTCTATATTCAATTCCCCACATAAAAAACGAGAGTTTCTTGGGTGACATTACTATTATATGTAAAGACGCGTACATAATTCCAATGACTGCGATATTTTTTATCACCAATGTAAATATTGATTGATTGATTGATTACGGTTTAAGGTTTGTCTTTATGAATTACTGAGAATATTAAAATATTGCATGATTGGTATATTTTAAATACATAAGTAAAGAAAACGAATAATATTTATCACATACAAAATTAAATATTATTTTATACAAAATAAAATTACCAAATTGATTAAAACCAATACAGTATGAATAAAATTATTTGAAAAAAATTATATACGGACGAGGAACCACCTACCTGAGCCAAGGAGAGTCAGAGAATGAAAAATGAGCTGCAATGTACCCATGTTATCGACTACTAACAGAGATATCTCGTTCAAATTCAAGGCATGTGAGGAAGTTCCATCCACATGAATGAGGGTGCGGAATTTTCATCCTCATGAGTGAGGATGCGGTCGAACCATCCTCGTTCAGTTGCCAAATGTCGCAATATTTCCGCACTTTGAGACGAATTCCGCATAAACGGCATCGCTGGGCTACCACTGTTTTGTGGTGAAAAATGAAACACAGGTGTTTTGATGGAAACCGCACACTACAGACCCTATAAAATAATTATATAAGATAGACTGGACAGCAGCCATCTTCGCTCAAGTTTGTGTTTTCCGCGATACCTCTCATGTTAGTATATAACAAATAGAGCTGCTGCCTGCTGAACCACAGAATTATATACTGACATTTTAATGGATCTCCCGAAATCATGAAAATTGTATGGATTCTACTGAAATTCCCTAATTTCTCCCGAAAATCTACCGAAATTCCATAATTTCTCCCGAAAATCTACCGAAATTCCATTGAAGTTAGTACGTATAAAATCCATAAACTCAAACCTAATGCTTTTTTTTTGTGAGTACTGGCTGGACTTCCAGACTAACAATCTTCTACCTCCCGCATAGGAGTGATAGGACTATTATAGGAGCTTCGGCCATCACCATGATCGCCAACCCAAATTCATCATTATACACATGCCAGTGGTCCATTTGTAGCCTATATTTTTTCAATAAAAAGTTTGTGTTTTCATAAAATTTATCTTTATTTAACGCATGAATTATTATAAGTACAGTACCATAAAATGAAAGAAAATCATTATAATCCTTGATAGGAGAATCTACACAAATTCCACAGTGTCTACTGAAATTTTGGGACAGAAACTCAGAAGAATCTCACGATATTTCACTATTACCATCTGCTGGCAACACTGCTTGTTTGTTTACATCCTGAGTGTGTTCTGTCTGCTGCAGCCTGTGTACACGTTGTGCTATAATTTATGCAGTGCTAATTTTACATCTTCACAATTTTACTCACACTAGCTAGAAAAATGAAACTAATCACACACAATATGCTGACTAGTAAAGGCATTAAAAATGTTAAGGAAGGATTTCCCTTGAAAATCCAGGTAAATGATGGTTTCCCTTTATGTCCAATTTGTCCATATCTTCATTATCATCGAAGCAGTGAACTTATGCTAATATATGCTGGACATTAAAATGACAATAATATTAATTGTATTATAGACAAACATAAACCAGAGTTCTTCTGTAGTACCTATAACTTATGTCTGTAAATATTGAATGAATTACCGTTACTGTGTACGGTTTTTCTATCTTCAATACCCACTTATATACCATTCTAAGACAATTTTCTTCAATGTCATTTCTTCTGCAAATGCCCCATTTCCAAAATAGGACATATTCATATGGAGCATTTTGAAATTAGCCTGACCTTACCTAACCTAGTCTACATCAGACTACCGGGACCTAACCTTTGCAAACTACAGGAAATGAGGAAATGACCAGGGCAAAATACTGGGTCCTAGCCGGATCTGGCAACACCGCTACAAAATGGCAATTCTTTCAATAAATACCAATATTTCTTGCTAATTAAGTCTACAAAGAGAGTCAGACATCTAGGTTATTATACTGTATTGTGCAAGTCATAGAAGAACATTATAAACTGCATTAAATATGCAATTAAATATTCTTTTATTTCAGGCTGATGAAGTTAAAAATGTGGACATAGATTTTGACCAAGATTTTATCTCAAAAATGGTGCCCAAGTTAGATTGGAATGCCCTGATCTTTGCTGCTCAGTGTGTAAGTGAAAACTATTACCATTAAATTTACAATTTATGTTACCAAGTAAAATTTGAAACAATTCATATAATTGTCATATTGGATTTGTATATAATTAATTATGATTTGCCAATGGGGGAAGCCACATTCAACTCTTGTTGATTACATTAGCCTACATTATAAAGGATATATAGCAGTGGCAAAGCAAATGTAACCCATCATGTTCATTAGCAAGTCTTGAAGATTTCCCATGTTAGTTATGTATGGTGAATACAGACTGTAATGCAAATTAATTCAAAGAATAGCAAGCTCAAAATCAATACTGAAATTACAGAACCACTTCTTGAAAGTAGAGGCCATAGAATTTAATACTGAATAGTATTGGCTGACATATATTTGTTAACGGTTGGAATAGGACAGAAAAATGAATTACTAAGGCCTTCACTCATTGCAGTGTGGCATAAGTGACCAGTAAATGGTAAGCCCTAACCATATGGTACGGTATCTCACTATAGAGGAAACATTGATCATAATTAACAAAAAAAAACAATTATAACTTCTAAGCCTGAAATGCATCCTACAATACTGTACAGGTGCCATATCTGTGATTATGAATCATCAACTAAAAACAAATATAATTGTATACATCCATACTTCAGGTTGGTCATAAAGAGGATCTACCTGACACCTTACCAGAGGGTTACGAGAATGACGAGGACCTCTTGAGAAAGTTGCATCATATTCTTTTAGAAGTAAGTGGTGCTTTACACACAAAGGCACTCCTACGAGTATCAGGTGTTGCATTTGACCTTTTTGTCTAGAAATTTACATATGATTACCAGGAAATTGTATTTTATGGAAAGATAATGTTAAATTTGTCTTCTTTGGAATGTGGTAAAACTATTGTGGTAAAACTATTGACCTCATTAATTCCAAGTTAGATGAACTAATAAAGGCATTACTTACATACAGATTTTTAGTTAATCTATCTACCGGTATATATAAAGTAGCTCTGATGCCTTGCTCCCCCTGGGACTCCACCTCCCCCAAGGGTATGGTCATGGCAGATGAATTCTCAGTTCTCCCTGTTCCAGCACTCCCTCATTGCTTAGATAAGCCCCCACTTCCATTTACATTTCTCTCCCTAATGTACTCCATCCTGTTGACCCATCTGATTGGTGTTCTGCCTCTCATACCAGGTCTCATTCCCATAAACCTCCTTTATGAACCTTCCATCCTGTATTCTCTCCATATGTCCAAACCATCTCAATGTACTCAACTTCACTCTCTCAGTCAACCCACACTAAGTACCAACTGCATTCTCAAACAGACCCCACCTCTTGTGTACATTCTCATTAGCCCATTCCCCATCCCAACTTGTTAGGCCACATGCTTCTCTCAGGTAGTTCATCTCCCCTGCACTTATTCTAAACTGTTGTGCCTTGTTCCATGTCAATGTCTCTAAAGTACTGTATATATCTGTGGTGGCAGTATTAAACTATTTCTCAGTTCCCTTTTCACCTCTGTGCTCATACAGACAGTACAGTATGTATTATTATTTTTAAGTACTTTAAGTGTTATAAACTGTAATTTAAATATTTATTTCCAGGTGGAGGTCATCAATGGCTGTCTTGAGTGTCCAGAAACACAGAGAAAATTCCCAATTAGTAATGGCATTCCAAACATGCTTCTTAATGAGGATGAAGTTTAGATAAAATATATTTGTTTACTGTCCACTTTTGACAACAGTCACGTATGGTTAGCTTACCGTAATTTGTTTCAGTGTTTTATATTTCCTCGATATGTATCACAATATAATTTTTGTCTTTGGTTTTGTCAGTGAATGTGAGTACCGTACTGTACAGTACTGATTACAAATGTTTGAATGTGAATCCTGAGAAAATTCCTCGGCATTATCCTTACATAGAAGTATTTTATTGAACATGTGAGCACTGGTATTGGTACACAACTACACAGTTAGACTAATGCTTTTACATAATTTTAATTTTCTTGGACATTCACTAAGAAACATTTTTGTTACCGTAACATCCTGTGCACTAGAAGAACTCTAGGGGAGCATATTTTTCTTGAGTTTGGAAGCACCATTTGCCACTGCTTCTTCAGGTCAAAGATGAGTACAGGAGCAAAACATCATTATGAACAGCTTTTCCACACATTACACTTCTATATTTATTATGTCTTTTAAAGATATGTTTAATTGTTCATTGTTTATCAGCTCATATAACTGAAAACTATCCCGGACACGATGCCTGTCCGGGATGCAACACAACACTCCATTCTATTAAACACATTATTGAAGACTGCAACGCACTCAACCACACTCGCCAACAACATAACATACACTCTCTGAGGGCATTGTGGGAAGGCCCGGTTCAGGCCATGGCTTTCCTCAGGAGCTCGGGGCTGCTCAGCCAGATAGCTTTAGGAACTTCAACAACAACAACTGAAAACTATTTGCTGAAGGATATTAATTTATTTCATGCTTAGAATAATCATTTTGTGATTCATTCTTCATCTGCCTGATAAACAAATGTAAAACAGATAAATCATTTAGTGTCACTCTCCTTACATACATACTGTATATCCTATATTATTATTCTCCAGTTGTACTTTTTTAAATATTTACTCATGTATGTGATATGTGATCTTTTAATTGCATATAAAACTTAGTATTTAATGGTACAGATTGCAGTTATCAGGTGTGTGTATTATTATTATTTTTTTTTTAATAATCCATCTGTATACTATTGAAAATATTAATGGATTCATGGTTACTTGTAAGTCTTGCCATATTTAGGAAAAATATGTTTGTAACAAGACTCATGTAGCATGATTGAATTTTATTGACATAGATGAAACTTTTATAAACAGTTATTAGTAGATACCTTTGTACAGTACACTGCATGTTCACATATTGTTCAAGAATAGATTAATACTTGTTCCTGAATTACATGTCTTTAGTTATCTATTTTGAGTTTCGTATATTCCTTTCTAGCTTATAGTCATTCACATACTGTACGGTAGTTGATATTCTGGTACAATCAGAAAATGTTCAGTAATGAAGCAATGGAATATGAAGATCTATGAAGAACTTAGAACCTAAAACAGTGATACTAAGAGTGAGGGTAAAGCAGAAAAAAGATGATGTCCTAAGCCAGAGAACTTTATACAGTAGTCACAATAAAGACGGAAACAGAGAGGATATGAAGAATAGATTAGGGCTATACAACACAGTACTATTTTCCACTTTATTTGTATAGGCCTTTGTGTCTTGTTCATATTTCTGCTGGTAAAGATAGAGGCTTATAAATGAAATGGATAAGCTACTTTGTGTTAACTCTTTTAGGACAGTATATCCACTTTAATTAATTTACTCTGGCTAATGCCAGATGATTTTCTTGCTATTAATTACTATGAAGAATGCAATTCATTAGGTAACTGTACAGCATTTTATTTTAATCTTGTTTTCTGATGACAAAGAACAGCACTACTCTGCCATCTCCAGGTTGTCAAAATCTTCATCAAGTGGCTCCCATTGGCTTATGTTAGTGCCAGTCTGAAGGTGGATATTAACCCAGACCAGCTCTGCATACACCGATATGACTCGTCCCGCTGCAGAGATGACAGTTGGCTTCAGGTAGTTGGGTTCGTAATATGCCAGCCTCAGACCCCTGCTCTCCAGTCCTTCCAGCACCCTATCTCACACACCAGTCAATTATAGCATTGAAATTACCCTCGGGTTATGGAATTGTGGAGTTTCATTTATTTTCAACTCTCAGAAAAATATTTAAAAAGTACAGAAATCTAAGCTTCTGTAAATATTGTACAGTACTGGACCTGTATTTCAGAATGTCTTAAAATACCAGTACAATACAGGTGAAGTCTTAACCTACTTAATCCTCTCATGTTCAGATGTGTCATAATTAATTCTACTAATTTTTTTTGCATTGTCTAAAATAATTAAAAAAAATAAAAAATGAAATGTATGTATCTTAGTCTGGATTCAAATATTAGCTCTGTCAGTAGTTCAGTAGCATTGAAGACACATTCTGAGTAGCAACCATTACTATACACTCGGAAGTAATTACAGTACTGTATTTAAATGTTCAAAGCAAACCAAAAGCAAATTTCAACCATTTGTATCATTGCTGAGCAGTTGCTTTTGGGTTGGTTGCAAGGTTCATATGAATGGGTGATTTTCCAATATTTGTACAATCTTCTGTTTTAAATACATACATAAGTAATGTACTGTATATTTGAAATCAATTCTTAATTCATTTACTTTATTAATACTTGATTTCAAGTGTACAGTATTATGTAAGCATTAATACTGTACCTGATGTAGTTGGTAAGAGAAGTGAGGATGGTTGATGAGTTGAGTGGTGTTTGAAGAGCTGACAGATGTACCTCAATGGATAGCTGTCGAGTCCTTTCCAGCACGTGTGTCTGGTGACAGAGAGCAGAATTAACTATTTACCATTCTCTGGAGATCTACAGTACTTACATGGAGGTTCATTAAATTCTCAAGATCAGAAGTATAGGCCTGGAATGTTTCACGTTACCCACCTCTTAAAACTCTGTGCGAGACCAAGAGATAATTGAATGTGAAGTGGCTGCCTTATCTTTTATGTCTAGTAACTGAGTGTGAAGGACAGGAAAGGAGGTAGAGGAGGGAGGGTGCTGTGTAAATTTCTGGTATAGGTATTCAAGTATAGTATGGTAAGGGATATTTGGATTATAAAATTATAATATACAGGTACCGGTACAGGTACTGTATACAGTTTCTTTATTTTCTGTCAATGACTTAATCTGGTTCATCGGCTCATAAACAGAGCACTGCAACTAACCTCAAATAGTGACTGTTCAAGAACCTCAAATTCTGGCCCATCAATGTCTATTTTGAGGAGGTCGATGTTGGCGGTTTGGTGGTGGAGGAGCAACATGATGTTATCAATGGGGCGGGACAAGACGATGAACGAAGAGTTTTGCTTGGGCTCAGTCCAATTCACTAGTCTTACATCTCGGTTGTTGCTCACCAAGACATGTAGGAAGGTAACCCTACAACAGAAGGCATAATCAGAATGTATGACAATAAACACTACTGTATATAAGAATCCTCAATATATTATTGGTGTAGTAAGGTTATAGTTGATGACATACATTACTTCATTATTTATATTTAATGTAATTTATTGAGATATTTGGACCATTCCTTGACACACGATATTTCTGTTGAAGTTGCCATATTTTCTAGTACTGTAGTTCATCATAAAGGATAATAGACCAGAGGTGTACAGTTTTGAATCATAGCCATGATGAGGGTCTTGTTCTGTATTGATATCCTGGTCTTGTGTTGCACACAAATTTAACCCCCAATGAAACTGCCTTTTGAACATGAATACAGGAGTAGAAGGGATGGCTTGGGTGTTATAATTTCAATTATTAGTGTATACCTTTTGAACATGTGAAAAAGGGATGTGTTAGAAACGTTTATTTCTGTCATTTATGACCACCCAAATTGAAGTTGCTTACCTTGGGAAAGGATACCGTTTCATTGCATCGTGTTCAGGATCATCATCAAACGCCAGCACCTCGCACCCAAATTGTCCCATGGCCCTGTCAAAAGTCAAGTCACCTCCCACACCAAAAGAGTATACAAGGCAGGAATTTGGAGTAGGGGCCACAGCTGCATCCAGGCACACATATCTGCAAATACACATAAGTTGGTACTAGTGTAAAAATTTAACAAAGCATGCACACACTTATATGAAATCCCATAGAAGGGTATTAATTGTCTGTGGTGTTGTGGCCAGTACCTTTTGGTTTTGACTCCCTTTCGGATACAAGGCATTCCATTTCAATGCTTCAGCTGTTCTTATTTTCTTTCTGTTTTCTTCATGCTTATTGTTCCTCCACTCTATCTCCTCCCTTATGGTACAGGTTCTCTCAGGCCTAACACAGTACTCATTCTACCTCTTCAACTCAAGTTACATACAAATATTAAAGACATTAATCTCAGGAACACCCCTGGACATTAATTACAAACAGGACGAGCAGTGCTTTATTTTTGTGTTGAGATTTACAAATGATTAATAACTACAGGGTTAGGCCATAGTAGGACCTCTGTAATAAGTACACTACTTTTAACATCAGTTTTACTGGAAACTTTTGCAGTGGCCATGCATTTCATTTGTTCTCGAACATTGACTTCTAGTAAGGGAACTACTGTACCTGTTCTTTTAAGGATTTTGACATCCCTTTAGATCCAAACTATTCTTTCCTTTCCTCACCTGTCCCTCCTTTCCTTCTTTTCTATTGTGCTTGCTGTCTTTCTTGGAAATGGGGCATTTGCGGAGGAAATGCCATAGAAGAAAATAGTCTTAGAATGGTCTAAATAAGTGGGCATTGAAGGTAGGTAAACCGTACGCAATAAAGGTAATTCTTTCAATATTTACCATATTTTCATCAGTTCTCCCGAATATTGATCACAGACTCAAGCCTTGACATTCGCACTACATCTTGCTCATAACATAGTAACTTCAAACCTAGAATATAGCCATTTACATAAATTTTCCAATGTCTTATTAATAACGCCAATGTAGTACAGTATAGACTTTGACATTATTTCTTCGATTTTATTAGCCTTACTTATGTCCGTCTGGCATTTTCTGGTAGAACTTGCCACCCTGACGGATCATCTTCTTGCAGGTGAAGGTGGGTCGAGTCATCAGCTGCAGGAGGCGATCGAGGAGTGTGGTAAGGGCGTGGTGAGGTACCCCTGCCGTGTCCAGCATAACGGGGGCGTGGGACGAGAACTTCACTTCTTCAGGTAGGGGAGGCACCATTACCATCGTGTAAAGGAGTGACCCAGTGGTGGCGGCTGGTGGTACTGGTGAAACGAGAGTACTGTACATATTGTTTTCTATTATATAAAGTTATGCTATCTATATAGTTATATAATTATCTCCAGACTTATGAGGGCACAGAAAACATAATTAAAAAGCGTAACTATAAAAATCTGTGTAAGTAATGGCACCCTCAACCTTTGCCAGCTGAGCCCACCCTACTCAAGTTATGGCAACATACTGTACAATGTTTTATTTATGAGTAAATCAGTTTATCAGCTTACTTACCGGTACTTATACATCTCTGTCAATATTATCCATAATAAGGGGGCATTTACGTCTGACATTTATTAGTCCTTACACCTTCCTTTATATATATATATATATATATATATATATATATATATATATATATATATATATATATATATATATATATATATATATATATATATATATAAGGGTATGTGCAATTATATTCCTGTTCAATGGTCTTTCGAGCGGTCACGCAGAGGGATGATAAGAAAAACTACAATTTCGCACCATTACACTTACCGTTGTGATGTGTGAAACAGTGAGGTAATATTATGGCAGATGAAGAAAACCAAAATACTACGAGCGTCGTTATTATTGTTACGATAAACACAATCAGTAACAACACTGGTGAACGACGAGACAATTTCACCAAGGTCATGTTAACAAAAATATATTATACACTCCCGGCCGTAACTCCCAAAGCATCAAACACATAGGAAAACAATAACAACAATGAGCAAAGAATTAACAGTCTACCGTATACAGCAGGCTATATAATATTATAAGTGAACCCGAGGACATAGAGTACTGCAGTATATAATATCCAGACGGCACAAACACCATCATTTATCCAGCTGGTATGACCTTTACTCCACCTACTAGTCTTTATATATGATGTTGTTACAGTCACCAGTAGATAGGAACATACACTGCCAGAAAGAACATAATACTGTACACTACAAGGATAATGTCTGCATGTGTGTTGTTGTGCTTGTGTTCACTACAGTACAATATTATGTGAGGAGGTAATAATAGCATGCAGGAAAGGTAAATTTTCCAGTGTTTTTCCTGGTAGGTGGTTGGTTAGTTGTCTCTTGTCATATATACCATACCTCGCCAGCACACATGATGAGTTTGGTTGCAACTATGAGAGAGTTCGAACTTTAGACCAGTGAATTATGGGTCTGAATTTCTGAACAACAACAACACCACCACCTCGAGGAAAAAGGGCTCAAATCCGGATAATCTGTTCATGGGATAATTTGAGTGCTTCTGTCTCCTCCATACTATGCTGCGAAACAGATTATTTTACCAGAATATTGACATAGTAGTTTGTTTCTTGGTATTAATATTAGGGGGGGGGGGGCGAATAATCTGTTGTGAGCAAATATTAATTAATGAAGTGTTACCAGTTTCTCTAAACTATATTAGAAAAAGATGGTTTCCCCCGCCGGGCACTTACACACCGAAGCACTAATCTATAATAAGTTTCCTGGAATAGTTTGGAGGAATCAGCAGAATCCAGCCTGCACCATTAATTAAACACTTTCCACCACATGCACCACGTAAAAGGAAACATATTTTACAAGACAAATAATAATAATAAAAAAAAAAAAAAAAAAAAAAAAAAAAAATAATAATAATAATAATGTTGTTGTGTATATATACGATGCAGTGTAGGGTATACATAGAGTGTAATAATATCCTCCTGGACAAATATACTGCAGACTCCCTTTTGCAATTTACACACCTTCCTTTATATACGAAGAAAAATGGGAAAAGCGATGAGGTGAGATTACAGTGAGGGAGGGAGGGGTAAGGAAGGGGATAAGAGAGAGAGAGAGAGAGAGAGAGAGAGAGAGAGAGAGAGAGAGAGAGAGAGAGAGAGAGAGGGGGGGGGGGGACGACAACAATGATAAATATGGGAGGGAAGACAGTAATGAAGGAAGGAAGGAAGGAAGGACGAAATAAAGGATGGAAGAGCAGAAAAAGAGAGGTAAAGAGGGAAGGAAGTGGGAAATATACTAAGAAAGGAAGAGAGGAGAAAACATGGAAGGAGGGATTGTAAATTCGGAAAGGGAGGAAAGAAGGAAGGATGATAGGGATGAAGAGATAAGTATAATAAGAGAAATGGAAGGAAGAAAGTTAGGATAAAAAGGAAGAAAGGAAGGAATAATGAATAACAGGATGACAAGGAAGAAAGAAGGGTGACAAGAAATGGATAAAGTTTGGGAAGGAAGGAATAAATGAAAGGAAGAAAAATGGGAATAAAGGAAGGGAAGATGAAAATGAGGAGGAGGAGAGGAAAGACTGGAAGAGTGGAAAGAAGAAAGGAATGGATAATGAAAGGAGAAAAGAAGGAGAAGAGAAGGAATGATGGAAGATTTAATAACAATTATGATAAAGACAGAAGGATGTTTTATTACAGTAATGTGTGTGTGTGTGTATGTGTGTGTGTGTGTGTATTACATCTCGTTACTGGCATGAAATTAGAGTCGAAATATAATCAGTATTCTCTCTCTCTCTCTCTCTCTCTCTCTCTCTCTCTCTCTCTCTCTCCCCGTGTGTGTGTGTGTGTGTTCCATCTCTCTGTCAACAATTCAAACGTTTTCATCTAAAAAAAAAAAAAAAAAAAATAATAATAATGATAATAATAATAATAATAATAATAATAATAATAATAATAAAAAATAATAACCTAATGTC